>NC_024127.1:36619501-36635025 GCF_000346735.1 Prunus mume
GATATGTTTCGAGCCAACGCTGCATTCCGTGAGAAAGATGAGGTGCCTGATGAAATCCTCCCATCATGCCTTTACGAAGACCCTTATTTCTCTTGTCCTCCAACTGAGAAGCTTAAAAAATTCAGGGTGATTTTCTCGACTCTCATGAGTAGCTTTCGGCTACATGATAAAGGCCTAACTTCTGGACATTTTAGTCATATTTTTCTGGTGGATGCTTCATCTGCCATTGAGCCGGAAACAGCAGTGGCCTTAACTAATTTTGCAGAAAAAGGTACTACTGTTATAGTCGCTGGTCAACCAGGAGATAATTCACGTTGGGTTCGCGCAGACATGGCAAGGCAAAAGGGACTGAAGATTTCATACTTTGAGAGACTTTTCAAGTCAAGGCCATATAGAAGCTTCAATCCAATGCTTATCACACAACTGGACCAGTAGCAAAGGCCACACTCAGCAACACCTACAGGCTTTTGCATTAAGCTTAAAACCCTTTGCATAATTGTACGAAACATTTGACTGTTTGCTGTTTAAATTTCTTGGTTCATAAGCCACAACCTAAAGATATTAGGGTGACTGTTTTATTGTAAGTAGCCTTCTGCAAAGTGTGGTGATTGTTTTTATTTGTGACTGTTTTCTTGTCAAATTATTAATCGCCCTCCTAGGCTACCTTACCTCAACCTCCTGCATGTTCAGATCCTCTTCTATCTGAATCAATTTTGTTTCTTAACACATTAGAACCATAACCAGATTGATTGCATCAGTAACATTTGGCTGAGAGCAGAGGAGCATAAGGATTTTCAGGTGCAAACTTTGCGTTGTTGGTTCCTCCTGTTAACTTAGTTCGACCAGTCCCTGACTTCTTACATGTACTTGTTGGTTGGTCGTTTGCTTTTGCTACTGCTCTTTTAGTGCTTAGACCTGAAGTGGGATGAGGACCATCATGTTCTGCTTCATCACTCGTTGCCAAGAAAAAAGAGGTTGCAAAACAACTAATGATATATATCCTTACTCCTTCCTACAGACCATGCTAATTGTTCTTTGCCATTTACATTTTGCTGCATTAGTCGACTAAAATCTTCAAAATGTGAACAAACTGACCATTTTTCATGGCCCGGTTTCACATTTCTATTCAATTGGTTTCTCGCCATACCTTGATCCAACTATATCCAGTATTTTTTGGCACACCTCCTTCTATCATTTCCCTCCTTATCTCTGTAGCATCTTCCCAACTACCTCCTTCAGAGTAAACCTTTGACAATAGTACATAAGATACATCATTTTCTGGAACTAAATTCTTTGCAGTCCATTCTCCCAACTCTATGTTCCCACGTATCCGACAACCACTAAGCAAGGACCTCAATATAGCAGGCCAAGGAGTATAAGGCATTCCTTCAAGGCTTCAAGGCGTCAAGGCTCCAAGGCCACAGCCGCGTTGAGCATACCCTCCAATCATAGTATTCTAACCACCAGTATCAAGATTTAACATAGTCCAATCATAGTATTCCAACCAGCAGTATCAAGATTTAACATAGATTCAATCACCCCTTTAGCCGATTCAATATCCTCCAGCTACATGTTCAAAATAGAACCACCCATATAGAAATTCTGTTCAATACCAACTTTCAAAGCAAAACAATGAACACTGATGCCAAATTCATATGCTTTGGTATGGTACTAGCACACTCACACCCCTTGAGAACAGTGACAACAGTGAATTCATTCGGCCTCAACCCACTTCTTATTAATCCCAAATTAATTTCCAATCCCCATTCAAATTGACCATCTTGGACAGCAGCCGAGATCATCAAAGTCCAAGTGACAAGGTTTCTGTCAGGCATTTCATCAAACACTCTAAACCCATCACCTACAAGCCCACATTTTGAGTACATTTTGATCGAATTATTCAATAAAAAAAATGTCACCGGTAAATAGCAACTTGATGATGCGGGAATGGATTTGGGTACCTAGAAAATTGATTTTGAAGTCTCAGAGAGGGTGAGGCGGTTGAACTATGTCACTTCTTGTTGTTGAGTCTCTCTTATAACTGAGTAGATGTAGAATCGGATGAGACCAAAATGTAGGAGATCCCGCTTACTTGTAAGAGGTGTTAGACGGGTGATTGCCGCATCATCCAAGACTTTCTCCTTTTAACTTCGGGAGAAACCTAGCAAGGGCTTATAATGCTACTCCTCCCATTGTCAATTAATTTTGGAGGGAACCTCAACTTTTTTCCTAGTAGTAATGGTTGGGCCTGCTGTATTGAGATGGGAAGTTAAAATCTCACCAACATCCCACAATTCTTCTTTGAAAAAACAAATACCAAAAGTTAAAAGAGGAGTATAAAGCAGCTTCAACCTTTGTGACTGTGCATGTACTATGTTGGGATTATAATAATGTTGCTGTTGGCTTACTTAGTGGCAAAGCTCTCTTCAGTCGTTGGCTCGTTGACTCTGGTGAGTGAGTGCTTTTTTCTTCTTCTTTGGCTTTTTCTGTGTTTCTTTTTCCTTGTTGGTTTCTCAGTTCTTCTGTTCTTGGATGGATCATATCCATCTTTGTATGTAACATTTTAGACCTTAGAATAGGTCTAATAACTCTCAAATAGTTGTGTTGACTTGTGTGTTTTGATCAGAGACTGGAGGGCCAGCATGTCAATTTTTCTTGAAGTCTTGAAATGCCTTCTTTGTTGTGAAGATGAGCATGAGAATTATCATGATTCTTATAATCAAATTCCCAGACAAACCAGTTTCCATCATAATGATTATGAATATCAAACTCCCCACAGAAACTACTCGCCACCCCTGACTTCTACTAATCAATCTCCAGCCTCCTATAACTATAAACCCCCATCACCTCCATCTCAAGCAGCTAAATCTCCTTTTAGTGCTTCTTCATCATCCCCTAAGCCCCCAACATCTTCATCGAAACCACGGCAATCATCTTCTCCATCTCCTAATTTCCCAACATCTTTATCTAAAACACAACCATCTTCTTCTTGCAATACATATTCAACATTCCCTGAGCCCCCATCATTTTCATCTAAGCTGCCTCAATCAACTTTTGTTAATGCATCTTCATCTAAACCACTACAATCCTCTGTCAATGCATCTTCATTTACCCATGAATTCCTAACAATTGTATTTAATTCACAACAATCTTCTTCTGTTGATCAGCCTTCAGCATTACCTAAACACCCAACATCTTCATCTAAGCTGCCCCAATCCACTCTTATTAGTCCATCTTCACTATCCCTTCAATTCCAAACACCTTCATCTAGACCATCTCCTCCTAAACTGTCTACAGCCTCCTCTAAACCACCTCAGGCTTCATCAAAATCACATTCATCATCACCAAAACCTCCAACATCTTCAAAACCATCTCCATCCTCTGGGCCGCCGGTGTCTTCCACTAAGCTCCCTCCAATCTTCAAGCAAGTCCTATCCCCAGCCTGCCCGAGTGTAATAAATCAAAAGGTGAAGAAAAATTATGTGTGGGTCGAAAAGGATCCATTACCTATATTTCTGATTCCGGAGGATATCAAAGATTTGATCAAGAATGACATTGTGCCCAATGTTCTAAACCAGCCCCTGTCCCCCACAACATATAAGGATTACTTTGCTGCTCTGTTATATGCTGAAGAGTTCTACCATGAGGTATGCAAGAATCTTGCCCATTTGTAATGCATTTTCTTCAATAGTTAGTTAAGAAAATTATGACAGATATGAACCCATTTATATAAATATGTTTGTAAAGTACTTCTCTAAGTTTCAGTTTTTGGAAGATATGACGATAATATCTGAATTTGATTGGTTTAAACATGGATTATACAGCACAGTTTTGAATCGTTAGCAAAACATAGCTTATTTCATATTATAATCACTTTGCTCTACACAAAGATTCTGTTAATTATACTTGATACTTGTTTGTATGCATTGAAACCAATGCACACTAAAACTGGCTATTGTTTTGAAATCATGGAGTTTCATGTACATGCCTTTGCAACTAAATATTGTGGTATGAATGATAACATTCTTCTTTTCTTAATTTTGTATGATTTTTCTTGCTGACTTTGAAAGAAATATAACTAAAAAAACCTGTGGTTGTTGTTTGAAACAAGAAATGGGCTCATTTCAATATGAAGAATGTGACACTGAAGTTGCATGAAGCAGCAGTTTATAAAAATCTAGAGAAGGAAGAGAAAACCTTCATAAAATTTGAGATTGATTCTGTTCCTGAAAATAGGCCATTCCTTTTGTCAAGGGACTTAGTCTATGTACGACCATCGGGTACGAATGTTGACCAGTTTCAGGTAAACTCTGAACATCCATTGACATATGCTGAGCAATTTCTTAAAACTATCTGCATTATAATTATCTTATTGCATGTTGTGCAGGGCATTATATACCGCATTATTAAGAGCAATCTTGTATTAGTGGAATTTGAAGATGAATTTTATGCTCATCATGATTCAACCCAAAAATATGATGTGAGCTTCTCATTCAATAGAGTCTGTTTGAAAAGAGCTCACCAAGCAGTTCAAACTGCATCAGATGCTTTATTTAAGAACTTCCTCTTTCCTGATTGTGTTTCTCGTATGAGCATCCCCACTGCACCAGCGCTGCTTTCTACCCATCCAGATAAGTTATCTGCAGTTCGTCGTATTTTAAGCATTCGGGGCTCACCGCCTTACCTAGTAGCTGGCTCAACAACTCGAGGGGTTGTTAGTGATGCAGTACACCAGTTATGTCAAACGTCACCAGAAAATAAGGTTCTTATATGTGCTCCTAGTAACAGCTGTTGTGATGGGATTATGAGAAGCTTGTTGAAAGTGATTCCAGAGTCAGATATGTTTCGAGCCAATGCTGCATTTCGCGAGAAAGATGAGGTGCCTGATGACATCCTCCCATCATGCTTTTACAAAGAAACTTATTTCTCTTGTCCTCCAACAGAGGAACTCCGAGAATTCAGGGTGATTTTCTCGACTTACATGAGTAGCTTTCGGCTGCATGATAAAGGCCTAACTGCTGGACATTTTAGTCATATTTTTCTGGTGGATGCTTCATCTGCCAATGAGCCGGAAACAGCAGTGGCCTTAACTAATTTTGCAGAAAAAAGTACTACTGTTATAGTCACTGGTCAACCAGGAGATCGTTCACGTTGGGTTCGCTCAGACATGGCAAGGGAAAGGGGGCTGAAGATTTCATACTTCGAGAGACTTTTCAAGTCAAGGCTATATAGAAGCCTCAATCCAATGCTTATCACACATTTGGACCAGTAGCATGAGCCAGAATCAGCAACACCTACAGGCTTTTGCATTAAGCTTAAAACCCTTTGAAACGAAACATTTGACTGTTTGCTGTTTAAATTTCTTGGTTCATAAGCCACAGCCTAAGATATTAGGGTGACTGTTTTGTTGTAAGTAGCCTTCTGCAAAGTGTGGTGATTGCTTTTAATTGCAACCGTTTTCTTGTAGCCCATCCAACAGCTAAGCCTCCTCGGTTACCTTACCTCATCATCCTGCATTTTCAGATCCTCTATCTATCTCAATCAATTTTGTTTCTTAACTTGCTGATGGAAAAATCACTGTAAGTGAATTATAAGCCAAAGTTTTTTCTTAAAACAAAAACAAACAAAAAATCCTTCAGGGTGATAATTTTCCATGCCATCCACAGTTTTTTTCTGAAGCCTTCTTCCTGTTAGACTTTGCTAAACAAAAAGGACCAAAGAAGATTCAACCTTTGTGACTCTGTCTGACTGTGCATGTACTATATCGGTTTTCAAGCATGAACATTCACCTGTTCATGCTTGAAAACCAGTACTTCAAAAAAAACCATCTACTCCCTTGGTGTAGGAGACAACTGCCTCAATGTTGCTGGCAAGATTCTCCCAGCTTCATCTGATATGCTTTTCTTTCCACAGGCAACCTGCATGCATGTCAAATTCACAATTTCCTTATCCAAACACTTAACTAATTGATATCACAAAAGACAAAAGTGATTCAGCTCCATGATCAATGATCCCAAAGATTGAATCCGTGTAGCCCATCCATCAGCTAAGCCCTTTGGACTTAGAAGTAGGTGGTTACCTAAGTCTCCATCTGATAACCAATTCAATTTTAGTTTTTAGTTCTCATGTTTTGTGCTAGAGTATAGAGGGAAAAGAGGGAGAATGAAAGTGAGAATGAAAGTGAAGATGAGATTGAAAGAAATATGAGAGGGGAGAGTTGTTACAACACATATGGGAGAATATAAACTAGAGGCATGTCATCAATTGAAGTCAATTTATTGCAAGGCTTTAGAAAACATTCTTATTTGATTATGATATAAGAATTCCTTTTTTGGTCAAATTATGATATAAAAAATCAAATATAGCTAGCAATCCTCATAATTTGTTAAACAGGTTCTTAACAAGTAATCTATTTAATAATATGTTTCACACGACATGCTTATTAAATGGATCAGGTTTGAGTTAAGCATTTTTGACACGTTTATTATCCCAATATAATACGAATCCAAACGTGACACAACCCATTACTAAAGTGAAAACAAAAACTAAAAAACAGCTGGTTTTTCAATTGCAAACAATAAAGTCAGAGAATGTGGCTAATATGTTTGTCCAGGACTTGTTTTAAAATGTTACATAGTTTGTTTAATTTTTAATTACTTAGTTTAATGCCCTTCTTGATCGGTTGATCCTTATCTAGGTGGGCCCCTTTTGCTGATTTGGCAAGGCCTGGTTTGTGGTGGGACCGGATGAATGGAATGACGACAACTGGACAGCCGCGTTGTTATTACGGTAGAATCTTCAAACTTGGAGTCTTTTTAACAAGCTCAGGTCCAAAACCAACAAGACACTTAAGCAGCAACAAGCTCAGGTGCACACCATTCGGTAAACTTGCTCTTTCTCAATCCATTTTGCATATGACATTCTAACTCATAGAACAGATGATCTTTGTATCCCATCACATCACAACTATTTATTTTCAATCTTTGAATTAATATTTTCATTTATGTCTAACTATTCCTCTGCTCGGTTTGAACTTGTTGCTCTGCATGTTTGGTAGATTTGAATGAGTCTCATACTTTAGACCCTGCAATGGGAGTAGTCATAGTTCTCAAATGGTCGTTTGGTTTCTTTGTTTTGTTCACAGAAAGAGGAAAATCATGTCATTTTTTCGCGAACTCTTGAAATGGCTTCCCTTCCAACCCGAAGTACAGGATCGTGATACTAGCCACATAAACCGCTTGCCACATTCATCTGAACCACCGGCAACTCCATCTAAACCAGTCCTGTCTCCCTCTAATCCACCTTCATCTTCCCCTACACCTCCTTCATTGGGTAGACAACCGCAATCTTCTTCGCTCCATACATCTTCGTCGTCTCCTAAATTCGCAACATCTTCATCTAAGCTACCCCCATCACCTTTTGTTAGTCCATCTTCATCATCCCTTCAACCCCCAACAACTTCATCCACATCATCTCTGTTTCCTCTTCAACTATCTACTTACTCCTCTAAGCCACTTCAGGCCTCATTGTCTCCGGCTTCATCTGAGCCACATTCATTATCCACAAAACCCCCAACATCTTCTTCAAAACCATCTCCATCTTCTTCAAATCAGCAATCTTCTTCTATCAGTACATCTTCTCCATCTCCTAAATTCCCAACATCTTTATCTAGAACACAACCATCTTCTTCATCCAAGCTGCCTCAATCAACATTCCCTGAGCCCCCATCATCTTCATCTAAGCTGCCTCAATCAACTTTTGTTAATTCATCTTCATCTAAACTGTCTACATCCTCCTCTAAACCACCTCAGGCTTCATCAAAATCACATTCATCATCACCAAATCCTCCAACATCTCCAAAACCATCTCCATCCTCTGGACCTCCTGTGCCTTCCACTGAGTTCCCTCCAATCTTTAAGCAAGTTCTATCCCCAGCATCCTCAAATGTAATAAACGAAAAGGGGGAGAAAAATTATGTATGTGTTGATATTGTGCCTATATTCACGATTCCTGAGGATATCAAAGATTTGATCAAGAATGACATTGTGCCTAAAGTTCTTAAACAGCCTGTGTCTCCCACGACATATAAGGATTACTTTGCTGCTCTGTTATATGCTGAAGAGTTCTACCATGAGGTATGCAAGAATCTTGCCCATTTGTAATGCCTTTTCTTCTTAAGTATTTAAGAAAATATGGCATATATCAAACCATTTATATAAATATGTGTGTAAAACACTTCTCTAAGTTACAATTTTAGGAAGATTTGACGATAATATCTTATTTAAATATTGATTATATAGCACAGTTTTGAATGGTTAGCAAAACATAGTTTATTTCGTATTAGTAATCACTTTTCTGTACCCAAAGATTCTGTTTATATACTTGATACTTCTTTGTTTGCATCAGTGATTGGCTATTGTTTTGAAATGATTGAGTTTCATGTACATGCCTTTGCATTATGCATTGTGCATTTCAGTATCTTAAGAGCTGTCGTATGATGAATGATGGAATGCAGAACGCTGTGGTACAACAACATTCTTCTTTTCTAAATTTTGTACGATTTTTCATGCTGACTTTGAAAGAAATAAAAAAACCTTTGCTGTTATTTAAACCAGAAATGGGCTGATTTCAATATGAAGAATGTGACACTGAAGTTGCATGAAGCAGCAGTTTATAAAAATAAAGACAAGGAAGAGAAAACTTTCGTAGAATTTGAGATTGATTCTGTTCCTGAAAATCGGCCATTCCTTTTGTCGAGGGACTTAGTCCATGTACGGCCATCAGGTACAAATGCTGAGCAGTTTCAGGTAAACTCTGAATATTCATTAACATTTGCTGAGCAATTTCTTAAAACTATCCGCATTATAATTATCTTATTACATGCTATGCAGGGTACTATACATCGCATTATTAGGAGCAATCTTGTATTAGCTGAATTTGAAGATGAATTTTATGATTATCATTATTCGACCCAAAAATATGATGTCAGCTTCTCATTCAATAGAGTATGTTTGAAAAGAGCTCACCAAGCAGTTCAAACAGCATCGGATACTTTGTTTCAGAACTTCCTCTTTCCCGATTGTGTTTCCCGCACGAGCATTCCCACTGCACCAGCGCTGCTGTCTGGCAGTCACAAACTTGATGCCAAACAATTATCTGCTGTTCGTCAAATTTTAAGCATTCAGGGCTCACCACCTTACTTGGTGGCTGGCCAGCTTTGTGTTGAAAGGAACGTTTTTAGGCCGTCGAGAACTGGAGCGGTTGTTTGTGAAGCAGTGCACCAGTTATGTCAAACCTCACTCAAAAATAGGATTCTGATATGTGCTCCTAGTAACCGCTGTTGTGATGGGATTGTGAGAAGCTTGTTGGAAGTGATTCCAGAGTCAGATATGTTTCGAGCCAACGCTGCATTCCGTGAGAAAGATGAGGTGCCTGATGACATCCTCCCATCATGCCTTTACGAAGACCCTTATTTCTCTTGTCCTCCAACTGAGAAGCTCAAAAAATTCAGGGTGATTTTCTCAACTCTCATGAGTAGCTTTCGGCTGCATGATAAAGGCCTAACTTCTGGACATTTTAGTCATATTTTTCTGGTGGATGCTTCATCTGCCATTGAGCCGGAAACAGCAGTGGCCTTAACTAATTTTGCAGAAAAAAGTACTACTGTTATAGTCACTGGTCAACCAGGAGATAATTCACGTTGGGTTCGCGCAGACATGGCAAGGCAAAAGGGACTGAAGATTTCATACTTCGAGAGACTTTTCAAGTCAAGGCCATATAGAAGCCTCAATCCAATGCTTATCACACAATTGGACCAGTAGCAAGAGCCACACTCAGCAACACTTACAGGTGCTTTGGAATGTATACATTATGTCATACACGTGTGCGCGTCTCGATGTTCTGCAGATGATTTCCCATGCATTAACTTTACAACCATATATATTCTTAGATGTCATGGTTTTTTATTGCAAAAACACTGTAAATAATGCAAAGCAATTCTCAGTAACTGGATTGTGACCCAAAGTTCCTTCTTTCTCTTTTCTTAAAGTCAATATCTGGATTGACAGCAATTCTCCAGCCTCAGTTTTAACTCTCTAAAGTGAAAATTTTGGAGAAGAGAGTTTTCAAGCTGAAGGGCCATAAATAAACATTTCTGCAGATAAAGATTATGTTTCAAATATATATACAGCAAACATAAAAACAATTCACATAAACTAAATATTTTAAAAAAGAACCATGAGACAACTTGATGCTTCAATATTGTTTGCAAGATTCTCCCAGCTTCGTCTGACATGCTTTTCTTTCCACAGGCAACCTATATGTTAAATCCACGATTTTCATGCACTTAAAGAAGGGTTTTTAGTACAAGCAATAGTCTAAAATACAAGGGGAGGGGGTTTCTTACACACACTACCATGATGTCATGGGGCTTGAACGTCTGCCAATTAAGGTCATTTTTCACTTAGCTGGACCCCGTTGACTTGTGTATCATCTTTCTACTAGAGAGAATCCGTCAATACAACATGGTCCATCTTTGAGAGACTCTTCAAGTCAAGGCCATATAGAACCCTGAATCCAATGCTTAATTATCACACAATTGGACTTGTAGCAAGAGCCACACTCAGCAACACCTGCAGGCTTTTGGATTAAGCTTAAAACTCTTTGCATAGTTGCATGAACCATTTGACTCTTTGCTTTTAAATTTCTAAAGTCACTATCTGGGTTGATATCTTTAGCAGCAATTCTCCAGCCTCCAGTTTGATCTTTTTAAAGTGCAGAATTTTATGCTAGGGATCCATTTGGAACTTTTTCTTGTAAGTAGTCTCTAAAGGAAGTGATGTGTTGGCCCTTTAAGAACTCTCAAAAGTTTGCTTCTTCCGTTTTGCGGGCAGCACCATGAAAAAAACAAATCGTATAGCCGTTCGGCTTTACGTTTTTGAAATTAGTATAGCCGACCGGCTATACTGGTGTTGACACGTCGGCACTTAAGCGCTAGGGGGTTCTATTTTTTCACTGACATAGTATAGCCGCGCTGCTATACTACAGGTTTTTTTTCTCTTTTTTTTTCGGGGTATTTCGTTTTTAAAAAAAATAGTATAGCCGCTCGGCTAAACTGTTCTGACACTTGGGTTCCCTTTCTCTACTATATAGTATAGCCGCGCGGCTATAAGAGGGTATTTTTAGTTTTTAAAAAGTAGTATAGCCAGACGTGGGCACCTAAGCGTTGGGCGGGTCCGTATACCAAATAGTATAGCCGTTCGGCTGGACTGGAGTATTTATTTTTTAAATAGTATAGCCGCACGGCCATACTTGTTTTCACAACGCCCGCCACTAAATAAAACAGAGTACACATGGGATCAAATTTGCATGAGAGAAATGAAATGGCCTGCAATCAAGAAACAAAACCGGAGTTCTTGGAACACCGTGTGAAGTTAGTCAAATAAGTTAGACTTAGAAGATTTCACAAGTACGAGTGCTTGGAGTGCAGTTGAAGAACTAAACACATCCTTGCAGTTGCTTCATCTCAGACTTTTAGGCAAGCTCATTATAATTTCATCTCAGTTTGCAGGTTGGATCCAACTAAAAGTTAGCTGAAGAATGATGGCTGCATGCAAACCCCAAAGCTACCCAGGATAAAAACCCATAAGGGCAATAATGTAAATCAACTAAAGGGAAAGTCAAAACCCAGTAATTAATTCTGAGTTTAACTAGGGATGAAACTAAACAAGTAAGTACCATATCATGGGCATGGACATGCATGAGGTTCTTTTTTTCAGAGTAGAAGCTATTTGGGGAGGAGGGGGGCGGGGGGTTGTACATACAAACATTCTTGGATGTCTGAGATTTTTGAACATCTGTCCACAAGATTTGAGGTAAAAGAGGTCAACCAACTGAGCTATACTCTACTAGAATGAATAAAGTTCTTTTAGAAATGCCAAAGAGATCACATTACTGTACAACACTATACCATTTTAAAAAAAATACAAGAGATCACCTAAACTACAAGGGGAATGGGGTTTCTTACATACACACACTATCAATATGTCATAGGGGTTCGAACTTGAAACCACTAGTTTGCAAGTAAAGACTCTTTTTCCTTGATCCTTATCTAGGTGGGCCCCTTTTGCTGAATTGGCAAGACCCGGTTAGGGGTGGGACTGGTGAGCGTGTACATTATTATGGAAGAATCTTCAGTCTTCAGACTTTTGAACTTTCCAAAACCAAAAGGAAAGCGACGTTCAGTCGTCGGCTGGTCAACACTCAGCAACAAGCTCAGCTGCTGCTGCGTTGCATTCGGTAAACTTTCTTCCTCTTCTCGATTCATTTGCATGTAACATTGCAACTCATAGAACAGATGATCTTTGTCTCCGGTCCCAACTTTTCATTTTGCATATCTTTGAATTAATATTTTTATTTATGTCTAATTAATCCTCTGCCACTATCAACTCCGTATATTTTCATGTTTTCATTTATTTGTGTAAGGAAATGTAACAAAAAGTAAAGTTTCTGTTGGGGTCTATATTCTTAATATTCTTCAATACCAAAATCAGTATTGAAACAGAAGCTTTTGTGTGGCTGTTTTTCGAAGTGCTTGATAGCTTCGTTGACTACAGGTTAGTGTTTCATCCATGTTTTTAAAAGACTGCATGCATGGTGGCTGTAGCTTATTGATTGTCAAGTATTATGACAATTGAAAATTCTCATTTCTGTGGTTCTGTCAATATCTCGGTGCATTTGCTTTGCTTAATTACAGTTTAAGTGTGATTGATAATTTAAAATTTTATAAATGCATGTTTTTTTCTCCTTTCCAGTTATCAATCTGTTGCTTGGGGTTTTAAATTTTTGTGCATAATGCGTAAAAGGACTAGAGATAGCAAACGAAATCAGATGATGCAAGAAGCTCATAGTTTTGCCATTTCAAATAGTATAGAAATCTCTTATGAAAGTGTTTGTCTTGCCGATGATAAACATAAAACCAGAGAAGAAAATGTGTCAGATTTTGACAATTTACCAACGATCGGTTTGAAGAAGAAAAATGCCCAGGGCAGTTCCAAAATTGCCTCTCCTACTTCAACATCAAAGTTTATGCTCTTTCCTTTTCAATTCATTCATCTCATTAACGTATACATTACGTAATATTTCATTGTTCACAGCTTATTTCCCCACTCAATTTCTCTGTATTAAGTGGTATGGATATATGATAACTTTAATACATTTATAAATTTATTTACTCTTTTTTTTATTAATTATTAAAATTTGCTTTTTTCGTATTTTTTTTGGAGCTCCCATATGAACTGACTTTCAATTACATTTTTCAAATTTGAAACATTGTTATTAAATGTTTTAAATGTAATTAACAAAACTATAACCTGTAGCATTTTATCTCTACCTTTATTCTACTTCCATAACATATAGCCGTTTATACATCGTTGCTACTTCAGTAGCTTACTTCTCCATTAGATTATCTTACTTCTGTAACAAATTTTCTCATTAGGTCACTAGATCATCTTCTTTCTGTTTATAGGTTATTAGGTATTTTTAGATCATTTAAATTGTGGTTTGTGCAGCTTCTGTTGTTGGCCTTAATTCTATAACAACAGCCATTGTCTTTGCTCAAATTTTCTTATTTGTCGACACTGACACTTACCGTTTACCCAGTTTATACCAATGGAGAAGAAGGAACATCAACCAGCTACACAACAAATGCAGCAACCCTTGCAAGAAACATCAAAAAAGAAAAATCCATGTCCACTACCCATTAAAATATAGATAAATGTATGTACAAGTCTTTTTGAATAATACGCAGCTTAAGTCTGCTCATATTTTGATGTTTTAATAGCTACTTGATATATTAAAATATGCATAATATTTTAACATAACAAGCAGCATATAAAACATGTTAGTTTATTTTTTACACCTTAAGGTTGCCAAACGAAGCATGATGACACTGTTTAGATCTCAATATATATATATATATATAAAGGTTAAAATAAGCGTGATGATACTGTTTAGATCTCAATATATATATATATATATATAGGGCTAATATTTTAACATAACAAGCAGCACCAAATATCATCTTATTAATTTATCTATCTTATTAATTTATTTTTTGTAACTTAAACGTACTAAACTAAGCATGATGCCACTATTTAGATCTAAATATAGATATAAACAAAGCCATGTTTCCTACATATATTTACGGCTTTATACACATTTGACGTAATTTCAAAACCCGCAACATCGCGCGGGCGCCCTTTCTAGTTTTCTCTAAAATGAAAAATGTTTCAGGTGTGAATAAGGTGTGAAGCGTATGTTGCTGCTTATGCTGACACGTGTCTGCTACTGTAGATATCGACCAGAATGTGACTTGCTTTGGGACAGGTGGTGGTCTCCACGTGGCTCTCTCATTTGAGTAATCTCATCACCAAATCATTGAAGTAGATTTCCTATTGAAATTTGTAACTTTGTAATTGACAGGATCATATTACCCAACCACAGCCCAGAAAACGGGATGGACGTCTCTCCACACTGTTGTTTTGGCAAGTGCTGTTGTTTTAACCGGCATTGGGGTATTGGTCTAATTCAAGGGTGAGTTAGGTGTGCAGGGCACGTGAGTTGTTAGTAGTGAGTTAGACAGATGTATAGAGTGTAATAGTACTGTAGCTTAAAAGATTAAGAAATACATAAATCAAGATTGCAATTTCTCTCTGCTTCTTCTTCCTCCATCAAGATTGATGGCTTGCTCAGTATGGTACAATTTCTTGAAATGGAGTCATAAACTCCAATGCTAATTGTTCACCCACAGCACTCGATTGATTAGTCCAAACAAAGGCGTCATGGCTCCGTCCTGCCTCATTATCAGTTTCCCCAAAAAAATCCAGATATGGTTCCACTGCTAATTGTTCATGTATAACACTAGTTTGATGAACCCCTGTCTTATTCACTCTCACTAAATCAACATCATCAGGCCTTACAATAATGGAGACTTGGTCCCCGCCTTGCAAATGGAGCACGTCGTTTGAAAATTGTCCCTGCCAAAGATAAACGTCTTCAGGTTCGTCGTTTGACAATCGTCTCCACCAAAACAAATAGGGTTCTGGTCTTCCGTATCTCGCAAATGCTATCTTGGTGTGCAAAGTAGTTTGTTTGGTAAGATTTCTAACGATAATGCAAATGCTATCAAGTACTGGGTTGTCTGAAGAATAAATGAAGCTGTTTGGGCCAAAAATTGACACATCCAGCCCAAGACCCATCAGAACAAACAAAGCTGAGTTGGGCCTCACAGGCCCAACATAAATAGGAAGAGGGAGTCCAGTCCAGAAGAGGGAACAATCCCACATGGCAGCCTCTGGGATAAAAGTCAGCATGGATGAAAAGTCAGCAAAGGCAGCCTCTGGGATGAAAAAGTCAGCAATGGCAACTGCCATAGAAGAAGTGACTGAAGGTTTCGTGATATCAAGAAGAACTGAAGATTAAGTCCCCTTTATATATGTATATACAGAGATTTTCCTGTCTTTACA
>NC_024127.1:36636816-36656810 GCF_000346735.1 Prunus mume
TACATACACACACTATCAATATGTCATAGGGGTTCGAACTTGAAACCACTAGTTTGCAAGTAAAGACTCTTTTTCCTTGATCCTTATCTAGGTGGGCCCCTTTTGCTGAATTGGCAAGACCCGGTTAGGGGTGGGACTGGTGAGCGTGTACATTATTATGGAAGAATCTTCAGTCTTCAGACTTTTGAACTTTCCAAAACCAAAAGGAAAGCGACGTTCAGTCGTCGGCTGGTCAACACTCAGCAACAAGCTCAGCTGCTGCTGCGTTGCATTCGGTAAACTTTCTTCCTCTTCTCGATTCATTTGCATGTAACATTGCAACTCATAGAACAGATGATCTTTGTCTCCGGTCCCAACTTTTCATTTTGCATATCTTTGAATTAATATTTTTATTTATGTCTAATTAATCCTCTGCCACTATCAACTCCGTATATTTTCATGTTTTCATTTATTTGTGTAAGGAAATGTAACAAAAAGTAAAGTTTCTGTTGGGGTCTATATTCTTAATATTCTTCAATACCAAAATCAGTATTGAAACAGAAGCTTTTGTGTGGCTGTTTTTCGAAGTGCTTGATAGCTTCGTTGACTACAGGTTAGTGTTTCATCCATGTTTTTAAAAGACTGCATGCATGGTGGCTGTAGCTTATTGATTGTCAAGTATTATGACAATTGAAAATTCTCATTTCTGTGGTTCTGTCAATATCTCGGTGCATTTGCTTTGCTTAATTACAGTTTAAGTGTGATTGATAATTTAAAATTTTATAAATGCATGTTTTTTTCTCCTTTCCAGTTATCAATCTGTTGCTTGGGGTTTTAAATTTTTGTGCATAATGCGTAAAAGGACTAGAGATAGCAAACGAAATCAGATGATGCAAGAAGCTCATAGTTTTGCCATTTCAAATAGTATAGAAATCTCTTATGAAAGTGTTTGTCTTGCCGATGATAAACATAAAACCAGAGAAGAAAATGTGTCAGATTTTGACAATTTACCAACGATCGGTTTGAAGAAGAAAAATGCCCAGGGCAGTTCCAAAATTGCCTCTCCTACTTCAACATCAAAGTTTATGCTCTTTCCTTTTCAATTCATTCATCTCATTAACGTATACATTACGTAATATTTCATTGTTCACAGCTTATTTCCCCACTCAATTTCTCTGTATTAAGTGGTATGGATATATGATAACTTTAATACATTTATAAATTTATTTACTCTTTTTTTTATTAATTATTAAAATTTGCTTTTTTCGTATTTTTTTTGGAGCTCCCATATGAACTGACTTTCAATTACATTTTTCAAATTTGAAACATTGTTATTAAATGTTTTAAATGTAATTAACAAAACTATAACCTGTAGCATTTTATCTCTACCTTTATTCTACTTCCATAACATATAGCCGTTTATACATCGTTGCTACTTCAGTAGCTTACTTCTCCATTAGATTATCTTACTTCTGTAACAAATTTTCTCATTAGGTCACTAGATCATCTTCTTTCTGTTTATAGGTTATTAGGTATTTTTAGATCATTTAAATTGTGGTTTGTGCAGCTTCTGTTGTTGGCCTTAATTCTATAACAACAGCCATTGTCTTTGCTCAAATTTTCTTATTTGTCGACACTGACACTTACCGTTTACCCAGTTTATACCAATGGAGAAGAAGGAACATCAACCAGCTACACAACAAATGCAGCAACCCTTGCAAGAAACATCAAAAAAGAAAAATCCATGTCCACTACCCATTAAAATATAGATAAATGTATGTACAAGTCTTTTTGAATAATACGCAGCTTAAGTCTGCTCATATTTTGATGTTTTAATAGCTACTTGATATATTAAAATATGCATAATATTTTAACATAACAAGCAGCATATAAAACATGTTAGTTTATTTTTTACACCTTAAGGTTGCCAAACGAAGCATGATGACACTGTTTAGATCTCAATATATATATATATATATAAAGGTTAAAATAAGCGTGATGATACTGTTTAGATCTCAATATATATATATATATATATAGGGCTAATATTTTAACATAACAAGCAGCACCAAATATCATCTTATTAATTTATCTATCTTATTAATTTATTTTTTGTAACTTAAACGTACTAAACTAAGCATGATGCCACTATTTAGATCTAAATATAGATATAAACAAAGCCATGTTTCCTACATATATTTACGGCTTTATACACATTTGACGTAATTTCAAAACCCGCAACATCGCGCGGGCGCCCTTTCTAGTTTTCTCTAAAATGAAAAATGTTTCAGGTGTGAATAAGGTGTGAAGCGTATGTTGCTGCTTATGCTGACACGTGTCTGCTACTGTAGATATCGACCAGAATGTGACTTGCTTTGGGACAGGTGGTGGTCTCCACGTGGCTCTCTCATTTGAGTAATCTCATCACCAAATCATTGAAGTAGATTTCCTATTGAAATTTGTAACTTTGTAATTGACAGGATCATATTACCCAACCACAGCCCAGAAAACGGGATGGACGTCTCTCCACACTGTTGTTTTGGCAAGTGCTGTTGTTTTAACCGGCATTGGGGTATTGGTCTAATTCAAGGGTGAGTTAGGTGTGCAGGGCACGTGAGTTGTTAGTAGTGAGTTAGACAGATGTATAGAGTGTAATAGTACTGTAGCTTAAAAGATTAAGAAATACATAAATCAAGATTGCAATTTCTCTCTGCTTCTTCTTCCTCCATCAAGATTGATGGCTTGCTCAGTATGGTACAATTTCTTGAAATGGAGTCATAAACTCCAATGCTAATTGTTCACCCACAGCACTCGATTGATTAGTCCAAACAAAGGCGTCATGGCTCCGTCCTGCCTCATTATCAGTTTCCCCAAAAAAATCCAGATATGGTTCCACTGCTAATTGTTCATGTATAACACTAGTTTGATGAACCCCTGTCTTATTCACTCTCACTAAATCAACATCATCAGGCCTTACAATAATGGAGACTTGGTCCCCGCCTTGCAAATGGAGCACGTCGTTTGAAAATTGTCCCTGCCAAAGATAAACGTCTTCAGGTTCGTCGTTTGACAATCGTCTCCACCAAAACAAATAGGGTTCTGGTCTTCCGTATCTCGCAAATGCTATCTTGGTGTGCAAAGTAGTTTGTTTGGTAAGATTTCTAACGATAATGCAAATGCTATCAAGTACTGGGTTGTCTGAAGAATAAATGACTAAAAACAGTTTAAATTCCATCAGTTCTGCCTAAAAACAGTTTAAATTCCATCAGTTCTGCCTAAAAACAGTTTAAATTCCATCAGTTCTGCCTAAAAACAGTTTAAATTCCATCAGTTCTGCCTAAAAACAGTTTAAATTCCATCAGTTCTGCCTAAAAACAGTTTAAATTCCATCAGTTCTGCCTAAAAACAGTTTAAATTCCATCAGTTCTGCCTAAAAACAGTTTAAATTCCATCAGTTCTGCCTAAAAACAGTTTAAATTCCATCAGTTCTGCCTAAAAACAGTTTAAATTCCATCAGTTCTGCCTAAAAACAGTTTAAATTCCATCAGTTCTGCCTAAAAACAGTTTAAATTCCATCAGTTCTGCCTAAAAACAGTTTAAATTCCATCAGTTCTGCCTAAAAACAGTTTAAATTCCATCAGTTCTGCCTAAAAACAGTTTAAATTCCATCAGTTCTGCCTAAAAACAGTTTAAATTCCATCAGTTCTGCCTAAAAACAGTTTAAATTCCATCAGTTCTGCCTAAAAACAGTTTAAATTCCATCAGTTCTGCCTAAAAACAGTTTAAATTCCATCAGTTCTGCCTAAAAACAGTTTAAATTCCATCAGTTCTGCCTAAAAACAGTTTAAATTCCATCAGTTCTGCCTAAAAACAGTTTAAATTCCATCAGTTCTGCCTAAAAACAGTTTAAATTCCATCAGTTCTGCCTAAAAACAGTTTAAATTCCATCAGTTCTGCCTAAAAACAGTTTAAATTCCATCAGTTCTGCCTAAAAACAGTTTAAATTCCATCAGTTCTGCCTAAAAACAGTTTAAATTCCATCAGTTCTGCCTAAAAACAGTTTAAATTCCATCAGTTCTGCCTAAAAACAGTTTAAATTCCATCAGTTCTGCCTAAAAACAGTTTAAATTCCATCAGTTCTGCCTAAAAACAGTTTAAATTCCATCAGTTCTGCCTAAAAACAGTTTAAATTCCATCAGTTCTGCCTAAAAACAGTTTAAATTCCATCAGTTCTGCCTAAAAACAGTTTAAATTCCATCAGTTCTGCCTAAAAACAGTTTAAATTCCATCAGTTCTGCCTAAAAACAGTTTAAATTCCATCAGTTCTGCCTAAAAACAGTTTAAATTCCATCAGTTCTGCCTAAAAACAGTTTAAATTCCATCAGTTCTGCCTAAAAACAGTTTAAATTCCATCAGTTCTGCCTAAAAACAGTTTAAATTCCATCAGTTCTGCCTAAAAACAGTTTAAATTCCATCAGTTCTGCCTAAAAACAGTTTAAATTCCATCAGTTCTGCCTAAAAACAGTTTAAATTCCATCAGTTCTGCCTAAAAACAGTTTAAATTCCATCAGTTCTGCCTAAAAACAGTTTAAATTCCATCAGTTCTGCCTAAAAACAGTTTAAATTCCATCAGTTCTGCCTAAAAACAGTTTAAATTCCATCAGTTCTGCCTAAAAACAGTTTAAATTCCATCAGTTCTGCCTAAAAACAGTTTAAATTCCATCAGTTCTGCCTAAAAACAGTTTAAATTCCATCAGTTCTGCCTAAAAACAGTTTAAATTCCATCAGTTCTGCCTAAAAACAGTTTAAATTCCATCAGTTCTGCCTAAAAACAGTTTAAATTCCATCAGTTCTGCCTAAAAACAGTTTAAATTCCATCAGTTCTGCCTAAAAACAGTTTAAATTCCATCAGTTCTGCCTAAAAACAGTTTAAATTCCATCAGTTCTGCCTAAAAACAGTTTAAATTCCATCAGTTCTGCCTAAAAACAGTTTAAATTCCATCAGTTCTGCCTAAAAACAGTTTAAATTCCATCAGTTCTGCCTAAAAACAGTTTAAATTCCATCAGTTCTGCCTAAAAACAGTTTAAATTCCATCAGTTCTGCCTAAAAACAGTTTAAATTCCATCAGTTCTGCCTAAAAACAGTTTAAATTCCATCAGTTCTGCCTAAAAACAGTTTAAATTCCATCAGTTCTGCCTAAAAACAGTTTAAATTCCATCAGTTCTGCCTAAAAACAGTTTAAATTCCATCAGTTCTGCCTAAAAACAGTTTAAATTCCATCAGTTCTGCCTAAAAACAGTTTAAATTCCATCAGTTCTGCCTAAAAACAGTTTAAATTCCATCAGTTCTGCCTAAAAACAGTTTAAATTCCATCAGTTCTGCCTAAAAACAGTTTAAATTCCATCAGTTCTGCCTAAAAACAGTTTAAATTCCATCAGTTCTGCCTAAAAACAGTTTAAATTCCATCAGTTCTGCCTAAAAACAGTTTAAATTCCATCAGTTCTGCCTAAAAACAGTTTAAATTCCATCAGTTCTGCCTAAAAACAGTTTAAATTCCATCAGTTCTGCCTAAAAACAGTTTAAATTCCATCAGTTCTGCCTAAAAACAGTTTAAATTCCATCAGTTCTGCCTAAAAACAGTTTAAATTCCATCAGTTCTGCCTAAAAACAGTTTAAATTCCATCAGTTCTGCCTAAAAACAGTTTAAATTCCATCAGTTCTGCCTAAAAACAGTTTAAATTCCATCAGTTCTGCCTAAAAACAGTTTAAATTCCATCAGTTCTGCCTAAAAACAGTTTAAATTCCATCAGTTCTGCCTAAAAACAGTTTAAATTCCATCAGTTCTGCCTAAAAACAGTTTAAATTCCATCAGTTCTGCCTAAAAACAGTTTAAATTCCATCAGTTCTGCCTAAAAACAGTTTAAATTCCATCAGTTCTGCCTAAAAACAGTTTAAATTCCATCAGTTCTGCCTAAAAACAGTTTAAATTCCATCAGTTCTGCCTAAAAACAGTTTAAATTCCATCAGTTCTGCCTAAAAACAGTTTAAATTCCATCAGTTCTGCCTAAAAACAGTTTAAATTCCATCAGTTCTGCCTAAAAACAGTTTAAATTCCATCAGTTCTGCCTAAAAACAGTTTAAATTCCATCAGTTCTGCCTAAAAACAGTTTAAATTCCATCAGTTCTGCCTAAAAACAGTTTAAATTCCATCAGTTCTGCCTAAAAACAGTTTAAATTCCATCAGTTCTGCCTAAAAACAGTTTAAATTCCATCAGTTCTGCCTAAAAACAGTTTAAATTCCATCAGTTCTGCCTAAAAACAGTTTAAATTCCATCAGTTCTGCCTAAAAACAGTTTAAATTCCATCAGTTCTGCCTAAAAACAGTTTAAATTCCATCAGTTCTGCCTAAAAACAGTTTAAATTCCATCAGTTCTGCCTAAAAACAGTTTAAATTCCATCAGTTCTGCCTAAAAACAGTTTAAATTCCATCAGTTCTGCCTAAAAACAGTTTAAATTCCATCAGTTCTGCCTAAAAACAGTTTAAATTCCATCAGTTCTGCCTAAAAACAGTTTAAATTCCATCAGTTCTGCCTAAAAACAGTTTAAATTCCATCAGTTCTGCCTAAAAACAGTTTAAATTCCATCAGTTCTGCCTAAAAACAGTTTAAATTCCATCAGTTCTGCCTAAAAACAGTTTAAATTCCATCAGTTCTGCCTAAAAACAGTTTAAATTCCATCAGTTCTGCCTAAAAACAGTTTAAATTCCATCAGTTCTGCCTAAAAACAGTTTAAATTCCATCAGTTCTGCCTAAAAACAGTTTAAATTCCATCAGTTCTGCCTAAAAACAGTTTAAATTCCATCAGTTCTGCCTAAAAACAGTTTAAATTCCATCAGTTCTGCCTAAAAACAGTTTAAATTCCATCAGTTCTGCCTAAAAACAGTTTAAATTCCATCAGTTCTGCCTAAAAACAGTTTAAATTCCATCAGTTCTGCCTAAAAACAGTTTAAATTCCATCAGTTCTGCCTAAAAACAGTTTAAATTCCATCAGTTCTGCCTAAAAACAGTTTAAATTCCATCAGTTCTGCCTAAAAACAGTTTAAATTCCATCAGTTCTGCCTAAAAACAGTTTAAATTCCATCAGTTCTGCCTAAAAACAGTTTAAATTCCATCAGTTCTGCCTAAAAACAGTTTAAATTCCATCAGTTCTGCCTAAAAACAGTTTAAATTCCATCAGTTCTGCCTAAAAACAGTTTAAATTCCATCAGTTCTGCCTAAAAACAGTTTAAATTCCATCAGTTCTGCCTAAAAACAGTTTAAATTCCATCAGTTCTGCCTAAAAACAGTTTAAATTCCATCAGTTCTGCCTAAAAACAGTTTAAATTCCATCAGTTCTGCCTAAAAACAGTTTAAATTCCATCAGTTCTGCCTAAAAACAGTTTAAATTCCATCAGTTCTGCCTAAAAACAGTTTAAATTCCATCAGTTCTGCCTAAAAACAGTTTAAATTCCATCAGTTCTGCCTAAAAACAGTTTAAATTCCATCAGTTCTGCCTAAAAACAGTTTAAATTCCATCAGTTCTGCCTAAAAACAGTTTAAATTCCATCAGTTCTGCCTAAAAACAGTTTAAATTCCATCAGTTCTGCCTAAAAACAGTTTAAATTCCATCAGTTCTGCCTAAAAACAGTTTAAATTCCATCAGTTCTGCCTAAAAACAGTTTAAATTCCATCAGTTCTGCCTAAAAACAGTTTAAATTCCATCAGTTCTGCCTAAAAACAGTTTAAATTCCATCAGTTCTGCCTAAAAACAGTTTAAATTCCATCAGTTCTGCCTAAAAACAGTTTAAATTCCATCAGTTCTGCCTAAAAACAGTTTAAATTCCATCAGTTCTGCCTAAAAACAGTTTAAATTCCATCAGTTCTGCCTAAAAACAGTTTAAATTCCATCAGTTCTGCCTAAAAACAGTTTAAATTCCATCAGTTCTGCCTAAAAACAGTTTAAATTCCATCAGTTCTGCCTAAAAACAGTTTAAATTCCATCAGTTCTGCCTAAAAACAGTTTAAATTCCATCAGTTCTGCCTAAAAACAGTTTAAATTCCATCAGTTCTGCCTAAAAACAGTTTAAATTCCATCAGTTCTGCCTAAAAACAGTTTAAATTCCATCAGTTCTGCCTAAAAACAGTTTAAATTCCATCAGTTCTGCCTAAAAACAGTTTAAATTCCATCAGTTCTGCCTAAAAACAGTTTAAATTCCATCAGTTCTGCCTAAAAACAGTTTAAATTCCATCAGTTCTGCCTAAAAACAGTTTAAATTCCATCAGTTCTGCCTAAAAACAGTTTAAATTCCATCAGTTCTGCCTAAAAACAGTTTAAATTCCATCAGTTCTGCCTAAAAACAGTTTAAATTCCATCAGTTCTGCCTAAAAACAGTTTAAATTCCATCAGTTCTGCCTAAAAACAGTTTAAATTCCATCAGTTCTGCCTAAAAACAGTTTAAATTCCATCAGTTCTGCCTAAAAACAGTTTAAATTCCATCAGTTCTGCCTAAAAACAGTTTAAATTCCATCAGTTCTGCCTAAAAACAGTTTAAATTCCATCAGTTCTGCCTAAAAACAGTTTAAATTCCATCAGTTCTGCCTAAAAACAGTTTAAATTCCATCAGTTCTGCCTAAAAACAGTTTAAATTCCATCAGTTCTGCCTAAAAACAGTTTAAATTCCATCAGTTCTGCCTAAAAACAGTTTAAATTCCATCAGTTCTGCCTAAAAACAGTTTAAATTCCATCAGTTCTGCCTAAAAACAGTTTAAATTCCATCAGTTCTGCCTAAAAACAGTTTAAATTCCATCAGTTCTGCCTAAAAACAGTTTAAATTCCATCAGTTCTGCCTAAAAACAGTTTAAATTCCATCAGTTCTGCCTAAAAACAGTTTAAATTCCATCAGTTCTGCCTAAAAACAGTTTAAATTCCATCAGTTCTGCCTAAAAACAGTTTAAATTCCATCAGTTCTGCCTAAAAACAGTTTAAATTCCATCAGTTCTGCCTAAAAACAGTTTAAATTCCATCAGTTCTGCCTAAAAACAGTTTAAATTCCATCAGTTCTGCCTAAAAACAGTTTAAATTCCATCAGTTCTGCCTAAAAACAGTTTAAATTCCATCAGTTCTGCCTAAAAACAGTTTAAATTCCATCAGTTCTGCCTAAAAACAGTTTAAATTCCATCAGTTCTGCCTAAAAACAGTTTAAATTCCATCAGTTCTGCCTAAAAACAGTTTAAATTCCATCAGTTCTGCCTAAAAACAGTTTAAATTCCATCAGTTCTGCCTAAAAACAGTTTAAATTCCATCAGTTCTGCCTAAAAACAGTTTAAATTCCATCAGTTCTGCCTAAAAACAGTTTAAATTCCATCAGTTCTGCCTAAAAACAGTTTAAATTCCATCAGTTCTGCCTAAAAACAGTTTAAATTCCATCAGTTCTGCCTAAAAACAGTTTAAATTCCATCAGTTCTGCCTAAAAACAGTTTAAATTCCATCAGTTCTGCCTAAAAACAGTTTAAATTCCATCAGTTCTGCCTGAAACAGTTTAAATTCCATCAACCATTTTGGCCAGAGCAGCCTGTTTATACTGAGATAAATTGTTAAAGTCCTCACCCGTCTGAGGCAAGAAAAGAACTTACTTGGGAGATATTCCTCACCCAAATTCACAATCGTTTGTTTGCAGAAATCAGTAACTTGGGGCGCAAGTTATCTACTCCAAACTAAGTCTGCTAGAATTTGTATTGCTAGCAGTGGCACGCTCGCACACCAAAGAAAGCTGACTTGTCAACCAGTTTATGGTTCTCAAGGCAGTGGGGAACTTTGCCCTTCCATCACAGGAGTGAACACCGAAACGGGCAAACAGAAGCATATAGTCAACCCCTTTAAATCCCGACCCATGATTCTTTGAGGAACTTCAAAGAAGACGATATTGTCCACATCATTGACGAATTTGAACCACTCCGGAATATCATAAATTCCATTCAAAAAAATTCCACCAAATCCACAAGAAGTCCATCTCTGCACACCAGAAGCAATACATTCTTATAAATGCATGCATATACCATCACATGGCAGTTGCAGCTGTTCCTCTGTGTTTGTGTTTGTGTGTGTGTGTGTGTGCGTGTGAGAGAGAGAGAGAGAGAGAGAGACCTGTAGGATGTTGTTCCTAAAATCGGCAGTCAGATTGGTGCAGCCTTCCATATGAATCCTTGTCATGGAGTTTAATGACTTATCCAAGCTTGGAACCTCAGTGAGTTTGAACGAATCACTTAGATGCAATTCTTTCATATTCGACATTTTTGAAAAATCTGGAATTGTTTCCAAATTTGGGCAGACATTTGCTTTCAGAACATACAAATTGGCTGGTAAATCTGGGATTGCACGAAGAAATTCGCATGCATTTACACACAAGACCTTGAGCTTTGAAAGACCAGTGAGACTTGGTAGGCTACAAAAGAAATTGCGTCCAAGAAGCAGATGTTCTAAGGAAATTAGGCTACATAGATCCTTAGGGATTGCATCCTCAGTTAACCGCCAGCAGCCTGCAAGACAGAACTCTATTATAGATGGAATTTCAAAATTCTCACCAGATAGATATAAAAGATGGAATTTCAAAATTCTCACCAGATAAAGATAAAATTCTCAACTTCTTCAATTTTACTATGGAAGATGGTATTTGTCTGACGGCTGTGTCATCTGCTTCCAAAATCGTCAATGATACCATGTCCCCTAAGCCATCAGCCAAGTCTTCAAAACTTGAACAACCATTAAGTAGTAGAGTTTCAATAGACTTGGATTTATAGAAATTCAGTGGGAGATCCTTTAGCATTCTGCAGCCTTCAAGATCTACCAAAGAAAGTCTTCCAAGATCCCCGATGTATGAGTGAACCTTAATCAACTCCTTACAACCTTTCAATATCAACTTCTCGAGATTTGGGAATTTTGAAAAGTCTGGTGATTTTGTTATGTGATTATCATCTTCGACATGAATGATGTCATCATCATTGACCTGATTTTGAGATGGGTGTCGTTCATACGCACAAAGATGGTATTCAATCATATTTTCGTTCATAAATTTGTCCCATACCAGACTAACACCTGTTTTCTTCACCAAATTATAGTCTGCTATTATTTCAATCAAGACTTTATCACCATCTTGCAATTTGAGCTCGTCATTTGATAACTGTCCCTGCCAAAGATAAAAACCAGTACCATAACTTTGACAGTCGGGTATGATCCTGGCGTCAAGCTCAGTACCCTCGGTCATGTTTTTAATGCTAATACGACAACCGTATAAGCCTGAAGAGAGAACGAAGGATAAAATTACGACCAACACTTTGAGGCATAGTGAAATAAACAATATCATCATCATGGACAAAGTCGAACCAATCAGGAATATCATTTCCACTCAGAAAAATGCCACCATATCCGCAAGAAGTCCATCCCTATACCATGTAGAGCCAAATTTCTATAAGAAATACATTCTTATGCATGCATGTGTACATGTGCGTTGTATGTGATAGAAAGAGAAACACGTATGTGTGTGTTTGAGAGAGAGGAGGCCTGACCTGTAGGATGTTCTTCCTAAAATCGGCAGTGAGTTTACTGCAGTTTTCCATATGAATCCTTGTCATGGAGTTTAATGACTTATCCAGGCCAGGAATCTCAATGAGTTTGCCCGAATTTCTTAGATACAATTCTCTTATATTTGACATTTCTGAAAACTCTGGCATTTTTTCCAATGCAGTGCAGCCATATGCTTTTAAGACTTTCAAATTTGTTGGTAAATCTGGGATTGCACAAAGATTTCTGCACTTATGTAAAGACAAATCTTGAAGCTGTGAAAGACAACTGAGGCTTGGTAGGCTGCAAAAGTCATTGCCGTTAAGATTTAAATATACTAAGGAAATTAAGCTACCGAGATCCTTGGGGAATGCATCATCAGTTAAACTGCAGCACGCAAGAGCTAAGTATCTTACAGAGCTTAAACTTTGCAATGAAGGAGGCAAAAGATTTGTTGATGGCGACCCTTCCACATCACATAAAGATAAAACTTTCAGTTTCTTCAATTTTAATATGGAAGATGGTATTTGTCTTATGGCTGTCCTGTTTGCTTCCAAAATTGTCAATGATACCATGTCCCCTAAGCCCTCAGCCAACTTTTCAAAACTTCGACAATTATTAAGTATAAGAGTTTCAATAGACTTCGATTTATAGAAATTCAGTGGGAGATCCTTAAGCATTTTGCAGTGTTGAAGATTTACCAAAGAAAGTCTTCCAAGATCCCCGATGGATGAGTGAACCTCAGACAAACTAGTACAAAATTGCAATATCAATTCCTCGAGATTTGGCAGTTTTGAAAAGTCTGGTGATTTTGTTAGCCTATAGGAACAATTGAGATTAAGGATTTTCAAATTCTGATGCAACTGTTACACAAAAACAAAATTAGAATGGAAATTAAATCCAAAAGGAAGGTCTCAGATACAGAAATTAAACCAAAATGAAGAGAAGGTGAAGTATAATATATGTATAGAACCAGAAGGAAAGACCCAACAACAACTAGGTTGAGATTATTATACCTTGCAATCCTTCCAAACTATTTTGAGTTTGCCATACTGCAGGTCTAAAGCAACCAGTTTTGGTTGCATAGGAAAGTCATCTGGCATGGACTCTAAAGGGAATCCATTCCAGCACAACCATATTAACTTTTTGGGAAAATCTTTGTACTCTCCAGTGAGCTCTACGTTGCTGAGTTGGAGTAACCTCAGTTTTTTCATGTTGGTAAATGCTTCTGCACTGAATCCAGCCTTGTCAGACCATGGGATATAAAGAGCAACTCCTTCAATTTCGTCAGTTCCCTGTTAACAAAAGATACCGAGTTAGAAAAATGATTTCCAAACATGAAAGTCCGTGTATGTATTAACCAAAAAGTATAATTAATAGTATTGGAGCAAGTTACGCCCTATAGTTTGTGTTTGCAATCAAAGCACATATATTTTTTTGGTTATGCCTAATTGAGCTTTGATCTTAGTGGATATAATATAAGAAATGGAAATGGAGTCTAGCGAAGTGAAAAATGGTCTAAACTTGCAGACTAAGGTCTCAGGTTCAAATTCGTATGGCACTTTGGTAGTGTGGATGTGTGAGAACCCCCTCTTTTACTTTGATTTAGCGCTTGTACTATAAAAAAAATTAAAGAAATGGAAAAGGACATTTTAATTTATTATAGACACGGGATACATATGCTTCTCTTGCATGATGCATTCTAAAACTTTACTTGAAAAGTACTTACAGATTTGTCTCTCAATACATCTGTTACGTCTTCACGTCTTCTCAATCTACTAAATTTTTCAGGGTGACCGCAGGCATTTTCACGAACAATCTCTCTTCCCATGTCTCGAAGCAAATCATGCATCATCAGCTTGTTTTGCTCACTAACAGTTACAAGGCACCGTTCAATGAGGATAGGGATTCCTAGCGTTGCAGAAAAGCCACATCCATCTAATATTTGTGTGACATAGTCCCTGTTCATTCCAATAAAGAAACAAGATATATCAAGGAATATATTTCTGTCTGTACGGTCAGGTAGCCCGTCAAAGCTTATTCTCAGTATTTTTGTAATTGCTTCATGAGGACTTCTTTCCAATCTCTCCAATTGGCTTTCCCATTCTAATGCGGTTCTTTTAATCAAAAAAGACCCTACAACTCGAAGTGCTAGTGGCAAGCCTTGACAGTAACGAATTACACGTCTTGAGAGGTCAAGGTATTCTTGATCAGGATAACCTCTTTTGAGGGCATGCCAACTAAAGAGCTCTAGAGCTTCTTTCTCATCCATTTCTTGAGCCACATATGTGCTATCCACTCCAACTTGCTCTAGCAAATGTTTATTTCTTGTTGTTATAAGAATTCTACTTCCAGGACCAAACCAGTCATGAGCTCCAGCTATCGCTTTTAGTTGCTGTAGATCATCTGCATCATCAATTATGACAAGTAATGTTTTACAGCAAAGTCTTTCTTTTATCACAGTGATCCCTACATCAACAGAGCCAACCTTTATGCCCCCGTTTTTCAAGATATCATTTAGAAGTTGTTCTTGCAAACCAACCAGACCATTAATGGGTTGGTGTGCAATTACTTCCCTCACGTTTGCAAGGAAACTCCTACCCTCAAAGATACGTTCAAATTTGTTATAAATGGTTTTGGCAAGCGTTGTTTTTCCAATGCCACCCATCCCCAAGATACCAATCATGCGAACAACATCCTTAGAACCTGAATTTTCAATATCAATCATGCGAACAACATCGTTCAGCCGAGAAGTAATTCCAACAACGTGTTCAATGTCTAATTGGTATTTGCTGTACAACTGTTTATTAACCACCCCAAGAATTTTGTTGATAAACTTTGCTTCATGCCTGGCAATTAAGCACAGAAGCAGAACTACGAATCATTCGATGTGGAACAAACTACAAGGTTAAATTGAATCCCTAACTTAATAATTTAGAATGACCAAATTATTTTCTTCTTTTATACTAAGATATAATTAACAATTAAGATTGGGATTTAACATTATCAAATAAGAAAGAATGCATGGTTAAAACATAGTTGGAAAAACAAAAACAAAAAGGACAGAAAACATATGGTTGTCAAGTAAGGAGATGATAATCCAAGGAACAAGAAATTAGTAATTACCCATCAGCATTTTTAAGATCTTCCCCACACAAATCTGCAGCTTGAATGAGAGCATTTCTCCACCGCTGTACCTTTTCTCTCTCATGTTTACCTTCACAGATGCCCGCTTCATGTTTCTCAAATGCTTGTGCAAAACTACCAGTGTGTTTCCGGACATCTGAAGCCTCAACATTATAGAATAATGGAATAACCTTTTGCCTCAATCTTTCTCTACACTCCATGACCTTCACCAGCTCATCAAGACACCAACTGGACTCGGCATACCTCTTGGAGAAGACAATTATGGAGATCATGGACCCATCGATTGCCTGCTCCAGTTGGGTTTTTATAAATTCCGCTCTTTCTAGCTCGTTGTCGTCAAGAAAGGCGCGGATTCCGTCATCAGATAATGCGGCGTGGAGGTGGCCTGTGAAGCCCTTGCGTGTGTCTTCACCTCTGAAGCTCAAGAACACTTGGTACATACAACGTTTTGACGAGGATGAAGAGGAGGCTTCATGGGCTTTCCTGGCATCCATTAATTGATACTGGTTCATATCAGACCAACAACAAATTATACACAAGTTGGCCTTCCGATCCGACTTGAGCAGAAGATGTCCTCTCATAATTAATTATTATTTTCTGGGGAGTGGTGTGGCCTTGAGCAGCAGATGAATATGTTACTGAACTACCCAAAGTAGGCCTCGTCAATGGGCCGGTATGCGCTAGCTCGGTCCAAATTTAATGGACTTGAACCGGACTTCAAAGATGAGAGAAAAAATAACTAGTTGGGCGGGGTCGGGTTTTTTTTTTTTGACAAATTCAAAACTCAAGCCTAGCCTATGGGTCGGGCTTAAAAAAGCCCATCGGGTTAAGCTCAACGGACTAGGCCTAAATGGGCCTATTTTCTTTTGTCTTTTTTTTTAAAATTTTCTTTTTTGTCAATTCTTTATTTATTTATTTATTTTCTATGTTTTGGTGTGTTTCTATGTTTCCTTTTTTATTGATTTATCATAGTTCTCTATTTACATTTGTCTATATGTTTATGTCTCCATTTTTTTTCTTTGTTCATAACTTCATAGTTCTTTTTTTTTCCATAAATATAAAGATATAGTTACACAATTGCCATATTAATAAAATCATATTTTATCCCATACTTCATTTTTTTAGTTCTTAAAATGATAATAGATAATGATTTTCTCCATCTTTCATTTAACTTGGATTTTTTTAATATTTATTTATTTATATGTATGTGAGCCTGTGGGCCGGGCTTTTATGGGCGGGCCCGATTGGGCTTTCTCGAGCTCAAATGAGTCGGGCTTATGGGCCGTGTCGGGCTTTGGACACCGAAGCCCAAACCCGGCCCACTATATGACAGATTGGGCTTTTTCTCAATAGGCCAGCCGGCCCCCATTGTCCCATGGGCTCGCGGGCATAATGATAACCCCTAACCCAAAGTCAAGGTTAAGGTCAAGGTCCTCAAATTAGTCATGAGTTTTATTATTATTATTTGTAATAATATGGTATCCGAGCTCTGATTGCAGGTGGTCGTGAATCTGAAACACTCCAATCCCTCATTTCTACTTCTTTAATAGTTTGCAGGGTGGGGCTGCACTTTTATGTTTCCCTCTGGCTGCACAAGAGGGAGGAGGGTGTTAGCTCGATATCCATTGTTAGCTAATTTCCTAATAGCTTTAGCTTTAGCTTGATATTCTGTTTAATCAGAATAGAAGTAGAGGTGTCCAAAAGATTCTTGTAAACGTTTCTTTTCCACATGGAGACAAGGACCCGAGCAACTTGGAAACTATTGCAACTGAATATTGATGACACAATATCAAAACAACTATCCAAAAAGACAAAATATTATTTGGAAATTTTGCATATATTAAATGTGGTAGATTTGAGGTTTAGATAACTTGCACCTGTTAGATATCCAATTGTTGCAAATCAAAATTGAGGACAGAATATTTTAGAATCTGTTTAAACAAAATACAGGCATAGTTTCAGTTGCAATCAGCTTTGTGCTTAAGAGCTTTTTCCCCTATGAGTGGTGGTATGAATGATGGATTATAGAATGTTGTGATAGATAGAACAATTTTATCTCCTCAATCCTGCATGCTGGCTTTGAAGAAAAACTTATGTTGTTATTTTGAATCAGAAATGGCCTCATTTCGATTTGGAGAATGTGACATTGGCGTTGCATGAAGCAGCAATTCACAAAAAACCAGATAAGGAAGAGAAAACCTTTGTAGCTTTTGAGATGGATTCTTTTCCTGAGAATCGCCCATTCCTTTTATCGAGAGACTTAGTCTATGTACGACCATCGGGTAAAAATGTTGTGCGGTTTCAGGTAAACTCTCAACATCCACCAACATACGCTTACATGTTAAAATTATCAACATTATTATAACGATCTTACATGTTGTACAGGGCTTTATATATCTCGTTGTCTGGAGCAGTCTTGTAAGTTGTTCTCATTCAATAGAATCTATTTGAAACGAGCTCATCAAGCAGTTCAATATGCATCAGATGCTTTGTTTCAGAACTTCCTCTTTCCCGATTGTGTTTCCCGTACAAGCATTCCAACTGCACGAGCGCTGCTCTCTGCCTGTCATAAACTTGATGCTGATCAATTATCTGCAGTTCGCCATATTTTAAGCATTCAGGGCTCACCACCTTACTTGGTGGCTGGCCGGCTATGTGTTGAAAGAAACGCTTTTAGGCCATCCAAAACTGGAGTGGTGGTTTGTGAAGCAGTGCACCAGTTATGTCAAATGTCAACAGAAAATAGGATTCTTATATGTGCTCATAATAACCACTGTTGGGATGTGCTCATGACATGAGGAGCTTGTTGAAAGTGATTCCAGAGTCAGATATGTTTCGAGCCAATGCTGCATTCCGTGAGATAGATGGGGTACCTGAAGACATCCTCCCATCATGCCTTTACAAAGAGCCTTATTTCTCTTGTCCTCCAACTGAGGAGCTTAAAAAATTCAGGGTGATTTTCTCGACTTTCACGAGTAACTTTCAGCTACATGACAAAGGCCTAAATGCAGAACATTTCAGTCATATTTTTCTGGTGGATGCTAAGTCTGCTATCGAGCCAGAAACAGTGGTGGCCCTGACTAATTTTGCAGACAAGAATACTACTGTTATAGTTACCGGTGACTGAGGAAACCGTTCACATTGGGTTCAAGCTGACATTGCATGGGAAAAGGGGTTGAAGATTTCGTACTTCGAAAGACTTTTCAAGTCAATGCCATATAGAATCCTCAGTCCAATGTTCATCACACAATTGGATCTGCATAACAAGAGTTTGCCATTTGCCATCAAATGTATATATTTTCATACTCTTGATGTTCTACAGATGATTTCTCATTTGGTAAGCTTAAAACCATTTTATTAAATGCCATGGTTTTTGAAATAAGCCATTGCTGTGGCTTCCGCCCTCTTCAATACTAAATTTGCATGACCAATTTGATTGTTTGCTTTTAAAATTTCTTGGTTCTCTTTTAGGGTAGCGAAGCGTGATGTTTGGTGGCTCTAGAGATTGTTGTTACTTCCGACTGTTCTTCAACTTGGAAAAATTTTGATTCCAGAATATGGGGGGTGCAGTTGAAGAACCTGTTGCAACTTAGCAGACCCAACTTTAAGGAAAATCCTCGTCTCAACTAAACATTTCTCTGCAGATCGAAGTTATGTTTTGATTCCAAACGACAAGCCTTGCTCCCCCAGTAAAGATAAGTAATAGTATTTTCTATTTTGCAGTTAAACTCAACAGCTGAAATCTGGTGAAATTTGAAACAAGCAAATTGCAAGTATCAACACTTGTGCCTTGCTACATCACACAGCATTAGGGTTTCAATATGATGGATCACTTTGATTTTATTGTCAGATGGAAGCATCGGTTCCGAAAATCTAATTGAACAGCACACCATGAAAACCAGTACTTCAACATGAACTGTGACTTCAATATATATTAACAAACATTAACAAAAACCATCTAACCCCATGTTGTAGGAGATAACTGCTTCAAATTTGCTTGCATAATTGACCCAACTTCATCCAACATGCTTTTTTCTTTTTACAGGCAACAAACCTGCATGTTAAAATCAAGAAATTTGTTATCAGAAGAGTATAGCAAAACAATAAAAAGAACAATCTTAGTGTCACGAAAATTATTCAGCTCCCACACTGAATGAACTACAGTTGCCACACACACCAAGCATCAGAAAACTGATTCAGTTTCCAGTTTAGTGTAGTGTGCTGCTCCCCAGATGGGAGTGGTATTGGCCATCCAACAGTTGGAAAGTGCAGCAAAAACAGAAAGTTGCTGCGAAGGGGGAGAAGTCGAACCCCTGTTCAAGTCCAGGAGAATACCATTGCCAAGAAAAATGTTATGCATAAGTCGAGAGAATTTGTAAAATGACCCATCAACAACCCTAGCAGGAATGCAATGCAAACCCAGCTCAACCCAATTCTAAGCCTTAAAACGTCATAATGGGATATGAAACACAAATTAAGATCAATTGGGATTATTGACAAATGGAACGAGAATTGGAATAAATATTTTCATAGAATTAAACTTCTGGGAAAGCCATTCCAATTACAACAGCAAAACCTTCAACTAAAACCCTAATTCTTCTTCTTCTTCTTCTTCTTCTTCTTCTTCATTCTCTCTCCTCCTCCTCCAACAAAACCCCCCAAATCTAAAACAATTTGAACCCTAAAAAACCCTAATTTGAATACATTGCTTCAAATTCACAAATTTGCACAAACCCCTTATTCTTCTTCTTCCAGCCAGCCAAAGCTAGTTAAATTCTAACCTTAAAAATCAACTACAAGAAATTTAATCAAAATCAAAAGAACTTCAACTCCCTCACCTCTCCCCTAAAACACACAACAAAAAAAGCAAAACAGAGACATACACATATTTTATATATACCAACAAAGCACACCACCACCAGCACGAACCAACCACCAGAAACCGACGGTCTATAATCCGGGTCTTCAACGCGGGTCGTCTTCTCTCCGACCAGAATTCCCGTGCCCGCCCGACAAAGAAGCCAACAAATTGAGATGTCCTGGAAGGTAATTTCCCACTCTGGCCGCTGAGGCCTCGCCCATCGGCTGTTGCTGTAAGAACAACGAATGCTGCTGCTGCTGCTGGTGTTGCTGGTGGGAAACCGCCGACTGGGCCATCATCTCCGGCGGCGGCGTGGCAGCGAAGCTCCAGACCTGCCCGAAGTGCGGGGCCCAGAAGGCGCCCGGAACCCCCGCAGTGGGGCCAAGCACGGAGGGCATGGAGGGGCCGCAG
>NC_024127.1:36657062-36705013 GCF_000346735.1 Prunus mume
ATGAAGGGGGTGGGGCCGCCGAGGAGGTGAGGCTTGTGGTCGGAGGTGGTGGTGGAAGAGGGAGCGGAGGAGGAGGGGGCGCCGCCGCGGAGGGAGACGGAGACGGTGGAGAAGGAGGCGGGGGTGGTGCCGGTTCCGGTGGCAGCGATGATTGAGGGCTCGGCCTGGCGGAGGAGCCACTCGATGGTCTGGCCGTCGGACTTGTGGCCGAGCTCACGTGTGAGCTGGAACACACGTGCGGCGCATATGATGGGCATGCGGATGCGACGGCCTCTCCCGTCGACCTTGCTGTGGCGGTCCTTCGAAGGCGGCTTCTTCACGGCCAATACGCCGTTACTAGACGGCCTCTGCGACGCCTGCTGCTCCACCATCCCTCCTCCTCCTCCGCCGCCGTTAGTGAGCTCGTTATTGGGCGCTTCGGAATTAGACATGGAAGAAATTTACGGTATTTAGCTGGGTTTAGGGTACACACAGAGTGTGTACGTTTTGTTTGCTTGGTGTGGAAATTGTAGAGAGAGAGAGAGAAGGGGCCTGTTTGAGTTATGGAGGTTTTTGGGGGAAGAGAGAGAGAAAGAGTGAGGGAGGGAGGTGAGGGGGCTGGGCTGAGGGAAACAGAGCTCTCTCTAATGATTGAGCTTCCAGACAGGAGCTGGTGGAGACAGAGGAGGGCACATGGGGTGGTGGCCCCCACTCCATACAAGCATTCTTCACCTTGACACTTCTTCCTCACTGTGTGAAACACGCGCAACCCCAAAACAAAACAAAACAATTTAAATATTTTTATTTAAACATATAATTTTGCCTTATCAGTCAACAATTGGTCAAAATTGGATTTTTCAGCTGGTTAGTAAAATCACGAGCCTTAAGCCTTGTTATTCAAGCGAGGGTATTGAACGGTGTCGTGTCGGGTGGCGGAGGTTTATGAAACGGCGACGTAGAGGTTCTTCTCCTCGGCTTGGCTTGAGGACGGTGGGTGATTGGCTGTGGGGATGACGACGTTTTTGTGTTCGAGTCTCTGCTGCTGCTCTGATTTGCTGAGTACTTGCTACTTCAATTTTTCCTCACTTCAATTCAAATTTGCAAGTAATAAGGAAGACCATAGTAGCAACAGTAATGAATCCCCTACAGGCTACAGCTTAGCTCCATTTAATACTACCATATCTATATATTACCCATACTTACAACGTGGGTCCATAAAAATGAATGCACACAGTATTAATGCAAAAGGATTGTTTCCCTTTTCCAAAACCATGGCATCAAAATCTTTGTGCATTCCGTAAACGTAAGTTAAGTTAGTTAATCAAAGTTAACGCATCCATTCTTTTGTACTAAAGTTGAAATTCATTCCGCCTATATTAGAACAATTTAGAATATCACCGTTGTCAAAAAATAATATTTTATTTATTGATTCCATCGATTCTTATACGACTAAATACATTACCAAATAAAAATACTATCAAACAAAAGTGTTATAGCAAAAAAAAGAAAAAAAACACCAATGAAATTGTCAAATTACATATAATATACTTGAAAAAATTTGAGTATATTTCTGTGAAAAATAAGAATAAATAAAATATATTGTGGATGATATGGAAACTCAAGTCACAAATCGGCCTACATGTAGCTCAATAACACTTTAGGGAGAAGGTGACATATATGTTGGCTGATGAGATACAAGCATAACATGGCCTTGCAATAAATCAAAGGTAAAAGAGCCCCACCGCACATACTTTCTACTTTCTATTTCTAGTACATTTTCTAACTAACCCCGCCTACAAATCGATATATAATCAACCCTCCCTTTTTTCTTTTCTTTTTTTCTTTTTTTTAGAACATTTTTTTTATTGAGAAATACGATAACATATTAAACTCACACACACTATACGAATACTAAAACCCAAAACCTTTCAATTTCTTCTTTTTTTCTTTTCTCCTTGACCTTTGAATTTTGTAGGAAAACTCTGCGCCTTCTTTAAAAATAGCCCACCTTCTACACAATAACAAATGCTCAATGCTCACCCTATTTTATTATATTCAAACTGTAAGGAATTCCAAGAATTTGGTTCCTAGAGATTGACTAGTTTCCTTTATGAAAAGCCTGAATTTTATGGCATACTCTTTTCTTTTCTTTTTTGATTTTTGATTTTATTTTTATTTTTATAGAAATAGGGATACATTGCATTGGGGATGGGGCACTTTTCCTGGGATTCGAAGGTAACCAGGGGAAAGGGGGAGGGACCTCACCACTAAGGTAAACCCCTCGATCATGGCACACTCCCTTAGTTCCATTAGTCAGCCGACATTTTTAATGATTGGTTCAAATCTAAAAGCCTCAGCTGGATTTAGCTTGTAAACAATCATTAATCAAGCTTCCTACCCTACTAACCCACATATATCAATAACAACCAACAACAACAAGTATATAACCTCTAAGCCAATAACCCATCTATTATTAGGCCATAAGTTGCCAAGGCCAACGCCTTTGAGGATGCTCCTATCTGTCTAATCATTCTCAGGCCTAATGTCACGTTGAAGAGGCAAACTTCCTTCAAGGGCACATTTTAAATTTTTCTATAATGCGAATTAATTGAAGCACGTTTGGAACTGTTATGTCGACGAATTCAAGTCACTCTAATACGGGATAAAAATTAATTTATAATTTTATTGGATTGTATTCTTACCAAATGAGAATCCATACCAAAAATGTATACCCTTCACTTGAAGTCATCAAAACTTGTTTCATATGTTGGCAGTTTCCTTGTCATTTAAGCTGTCGTCATTGACTATTATAAAAATAAACTAAAAAAACATTTTTGTTTTCTCTTTGCCTTAAAGTTGTAAAAAATCTAATTAGCGTGGAAAACGTGTTGCGCGGGAAGACGTGATGTGCACTGTCTCAACAGGGGCGCGTGGAGGAGAGAGCTGTCGTGGCTTTAATGAGGTCAGTAGAGAGAGAGTGAGTAAGTCGAGTGGTACAAAATGGACACATAGACTGACATAAGGCAGTGTTTTTATTTACGTAATTTGCCACTTTGGTAGTTCTGAAATTCAACTTCAAATTTTATAATTTTAAAAATAATTTTTATATTAAAAGGAAACCCTTCTCTTCTATTCTATTGCGACAATGATGAGGCAGACGAATGTTTGGGAATATGATATACACAATAATTCACGCCCTTGGTTCTTGGATTCTAAACCCTAGAGATCCAACGGTGGAAAGTTGTTGTATCTTTTGAATTCTTGAGCTCATCTACTCCGGATTCAAACCCTTGTGTGAAGAAAGTCAAGGCCATGCGTTATGAATTAGAAAAATGTTTGATGTCTGCATTATGGAGATTAATTAAGAGGATGATGTTGTTTGCTGGTGATTGTGTATGCCTTAATTATTTGGAGAATTGGGTTTGGGTTGGATGTCTCTTCTTCTGACTTTAGAACATGCTCTTTTATTGGACGATCTAGCATGTTATGTTGTGATCACTTTCAATTTTAACAAGAGGTATGTACATACACCAATAAAACGGTCCAAATTTAATTTGGTTTAGATCTCGAGCTAATAGTAGATTAGTCGAACCAAATCAATTCATTTAGCGATTCACTTCATAATTGATTGAGCAAATATTGTATGTATTGCAAATTAAATATGAGTTGATTCGTACTTCATACCAAGGAATACATAGAGAGATTTTGAAAGAGAGTTGTTTGGTGAATGCAAAATGTTTGTTGAATTGAAACACACTTATAACGGGAATTGATCACCTGCCCGCGATTAGCTCTAGCATAACTCAATTAGATCGGTATGTAATATATGATATGTTTTTTCTTTTCATTTTTTTTTAATTGTGTGTCAATATAAATTATCAAAGTTCCTTTTGTCATTAAAATATGAATTCATTGGTAAGAAATCATAGAAAATTTTCGGCAACCAACTAACTATTAATCGAGTGGTATTTTCCGCTTTTTTTAAAAGAGGTGTCATTACACAAGCTAGAAAAACATTACAGAACCCAAATCTACAAATTGAAGTAAGCCCTTTATGGATGGACCAGAAGAAAAGAAGTAAACCCTAGGCTATATGATTTCACCAAAGAAAAAAACAAAGTAACCCTATATGAGGACAAAAATGATGACTAGTTACTGCCTCTGCTGCCACTGCAGAGACTGGAGTACGTGCTGCCCAAATCAACAAAACCCTAAACCCTAAAAACACTCACTCACAAATTTCATAAAACCTAGATCTAATCTCAAATCGCAAGAAAAAGTAAAAAGCTCCAAAGTCCAAAATCTGCAGCAAACCAAAATGATCAGGAGTCTCTCAGATGAAACATTAAAAAGGAAAATAAAATAAACGAGCAATTTTAAGAAAACCTCCCAGAATTCTGTGATGTTACGATTCTGCCAGATTTCAACCCCCCTCAAAAAAACCAACTCAGTTGTACGTTGTATGGCAGCTGGCTTGGCAGCAGAACACCAGTTGGCACTATCTACCCAGATTTATTATTTACATGGGCCCATGTGGGCCTCAAACTTAAATAATTTAAAACTTGTGACTTTTTTTTAAGTACAAATTATAGTCTGAACTATCAAAGAAAACTTATCTATAACAAAAATAAGATTATTTTGCTATTCTTAACTAATAATACAATAACAAGTGAAAAAAATTATCTTATGTGTCATTGCATTATTGGCCAGAGATAGCAAAAAGTGATATTCCTATTGCATACGAGTTTCTTGGAAATGAGATTTCTCACACACTCACAAACTATGATACCGTGAGGATTGGAACTTGAGACCTTTGATTTGTAAGTCAAGACTATTTTTAATCAGACTAGATATTATTAACAAAATTATGACTAATTTATTAATTAACTCTGTATACGTAAATGTGGATAAAGTCAGTTCACCAGCTTTCTCATTCTTTTCACGAGTTGGATCTCCTTTACACACTCGCATAGCCGCACATAGCTGTGTAAATGATTTGGATTTGGATAGATTAATAGCACTAGTACTATTTTCTTCCTCGTAAGTGGCAGTGTATTTTTTTATTAATATTTTTTGACCAATCCGAAGGTCTTGGATTATTTTGCCCCACAACAAAGACGCCCGTAACACGGTTTCTAACTTTCCACAATGTAAAAGTACAGAACAAAAGATTTTTTTTTTTTATTATTTAAAAAAAAAAAAAAAAAAAAACCACTATCGCACACACGAGGGCATATATTCCGTATCCTAATAACGCGTTCATGTGCTGCTTTTGATTAATTAATCCTCAATTATTATGATTAATTATGCCCTAATTATATCTTTTTGTCTAACCACTACATTATAATATTATTATACTGGTCATTATTATATAATCCCCAATTGGGGTTTTGATAATTTTAATTAAATCGAATTTTGGCGTATGAATGATGGAACATTCCTCTGTAAGCCCATGATAGTAGTTGTGGTTGATCAGATCATGATCTTATTAGTTTATTATTTATGCAAGAATTAATGATTATAAAAAATTAAAAATAAAAGTTTTCAAAAACACATGTTCCTGGAATTTGGGGTTTTGTGTTTGTTTATATTTGGTATGGGGTGGCCCTCCCCAATGGGCAATAACCTAATTTCAACGATATCTTTCTTGCACTTTGCTTGGTTGAATTTTATTTACAAGTGAAATTATAAACAAAACAACATAAATAAATAAATAAAACATAAAAACAAAGGAGGACTTCGAGCAACCGACTAGCCTTTGGTCTAATGATATTTATTTCCAGTTGATTGAAGGAGGTCTCATGTTCGACTCATTAATTTTGAGTATATTGATCAATTATAAAAGTATCGTGTAAATATCTTGTTGTTTGTCGAAGAAATGGACGTGGAGCATGATTTCTTATTTCTCTCCTTCCCGCCTCTTTATTTTTCCCTCTCTTTTTGGTGTTGTTCCCGCCATTTTTGGATAGAAAGAAAAAAACAGCAAAATCTGCCTGAGATCATGAAATGCTTAAGATCTGCAATGGTAATGAAATTGTATATATATACCCTTTATTTTATATTATTAGAAGATCTTTTTTGTTTTTTGGTTAATCATGTATAAACAATATGAAAATTTTACACCACCTTAGTACTTAAAACAATTTTAATAATAGATTTAAAACAAAGAATAATAGAGCCATTAAGGTAAGCTCAAGTGGGAAAGGATGGTGGGGTAATGAACTAAGATTAAGATATGTAAAGAGTTTTATTTATTCCGGTACAACAAAGAAAACGAAAGTCAACAGGTAGTTATGTATTAACAAGAACTTGTTTTAATTGTAGATCATATTCGAACGACTGCTTCAAATACAATATCATGAAATTAAGTGAAAAACTCCACATACAATGTAAGAACTTTCCCATTTAGACCTAACATCTCCTTAAATTTAAAGTGTATGCTCCCACATTAGCCATACTATTTGTCTCTCGTACTCTAGTTCATTTTTTTTTTTTTTTCACTTTAATAACTTTCATCACATTGCACACGCAATATAAACGTACGATACATCTTGACACAAATTCATGGCTACATATAACTAAGCCATACAGTAGAAAAGGTAACTCTATATGGTGACAAGCCTCCCAAAATAGAACTTGAGAGAAGTGAATTCATTTGTGCACATGCACTCTTGATTGTGTTTAGTTTTCGTAATTAAGTAACTAATCAAGTGCATGCATATAGTTAATTTGATTGACGATGGAAGATGATGAACCATTAATTATATGGGCCCAGACCAAATGATCCAAGAACAACAAACTCATCATGCATGTGATATTCCTTGACGGATCTCCATCTACTGATCATAATTTTGTATCTCAGTTTGTGGAGAAATTTCAAAATGACCCCAACCAAACTATTGCATATATATGTACACGGACAGGGAACATCCAAATAGGATATTTTGGGTTATATATGGACCATATGGTTGACTCCTAAGTTAATTTTGGGTACTCTATTTGACTCATCTCCGTTGGGGTAAATTTTTTTAGACTATGCCATTCATGCACTCTAGAGTCAAAATCCAAATTAAGTTCATGTTTGACTCTTTTTCGTCGGTTATACACTCTTATGTAGAGTAGTTATTTCTGCAACCGAGGTCAATTGTTTAGAATAATTATGGACAATCGGCCAAGAAAATATTTCTAACATATAAAATAAAATACGTATCTTTACCCTTTTTCTGATTTGATTTGATGATTAATCTGGTTTTCCGTAACATTGAAGTGAAGTTGTTCATTTGAAAAAGGAATAAAACGAGATTTTTCCCCACAAAAGTGGAAGCAAAAACTGTAAAAGGCGTCTCAAAATAGGTCATGCATGTGAGCAGACTCTAGTTGACCTTATCTGGATTCACCAGTCAGGAGACTGATGACAGGACCTGAAAATCCAAAAATTATAATAATAAATTTAAATATATTTTTAGCTGTTTTAAAAAGAAACAAAGGGCCACAAATGACATGAGGCTCCAAATTGTCCAACAATCAAACAGCTGGAGCCCATCTCAACCATTTTTGGAATTATTTATTTCATGGAAAACGACTTCTGAAAAAGGTTGAACAAATATTTTTTTATTATTTAGTTTAATTTTAAAAAAGGATATTATTATTATGCAGTTTTTTTTTTTTTTTCAGTACAAGCAATAGTTTAAATTACAAAGAAGAAGAATTTCACACACACACACAACTATGATATTATGGGGATTCGAACTTGAGATATCTAACATGCAAGTCAAGACCCTTTTCCACTAAATTATGCAATCTTTAATTTCGAAGAGAAAGATTCAAAAGGTCACCAGCACAAAGAAAATTTTCTAGAGAGGAGCCAACCATAATGTGCCACATTTCTAGACTCTTCATTAAATTATTGGTTCAACTTTTTTCTTTTTCACAAAATAAAAAAACTTTTCAAAAGCATGATGGTTGTGAATTCAATGATGTCATTTGCGGAAAGGTTTATGCACTAATCAACGCCCCTCCAGGTCAAGTTACAATCTATTAGCTTTGATGAAACTTGTCTTGGATTCTTTCTAGTTGCACAAAATATGTAAAGATTTCATAAGTGTGGCCATATTAATTTGTTTCGTCGATAGAGTAGATTATTGTTAAAACGTGATTTATAGTTGACAGTCAAATAACATAGCATGTCGCATGTCTGATGAGAGCACATTGCCCAATTTTTCTACATTTTATTTCGTTTCATGATTCTCTTTTCTTATTTTGTTGAAAGAATAATGCTTATGGGCCCATTTGTACTTTGGGCCCAAAAGATTATACGCAAAAATGATTTTGAAACAAGAGATTTGATTGTCGGAATGGGCAAAATAGAAAGTGGAACACATCAACAGTACCACCCCTTGCAAATAAGCAGAAGCACAATTCGTTTAATTAAAACCTACACTGCATAAGCTTTTGCGGTTACCTCAAGTGGCACGGGAGGGTAGATAGAGGTTAAAACTAGGATAGGTCAAGTGTTTGATCCATTCTAATGTAACGAGAAAAGAAAACGTACAATGCATTGATTAAGGAAACTTAGCAGGTCAAGACTCGCTGGGAAGAACATTGAAGAAATGATAGACTTCTTCTTCATCAATTACACCTACCTCTGTTGAGCAAAGTAAGCAGCAGACTTGCTTGAAGGTTTGGTTACCTGCAGGAATTGCTTTGCTCCCAGAAGATTCTCTCCCTACTTTGCCCTTTCTAGGTCTTCCTTCTTTTTGATGAAACACTTGATCACTTCCAGTCTTGCAGTTAACAACAAACACTGCTCTGTATTGGGTCACATACTTTTCATGCCTGCAAGAAATCAAGCTCAGATATAACCGAAAAAGAAGAAGAAATCAAGCTCAGATACCATTTAAAGATATACATGATTACATCATGAGTACATCTCACCCATAACAAAAAAAAATTAAGTCACCATTGGAAACAAAACATTCTGCAGCTACCGAATGCAATACATAGAAGTTTAGTATGCCTCCAATTGCGTGAATTGGGAAGATGATTTCACAAGCCCCTCTGCTAGTTGTACAATTACTTTTTATTTTATTTTTTGTACATTGAAAAATGCTTGTATGTATACATATATTTACTTTTTCATCCCTAATTTTAGTACCACTACATGCCAACTTTATCACTACCACAACATGATCACAACTTTTGGTATCATAATTATTTATCACCTCATAGTACTTCAAAAACCACTAAAATAATCTAATTATTGCCTGCCTCCATCAGCTTTACATAAGCACCTCAATACGAATAAGGAAATTAATACCAGCCTACTCAGTTCTACTACAACAAGAAACTTGATAACATCATACACGTTACCCACTCTTGGAAAAATATTAGTTAAGTCCAAATTTCTGAAACAAGACAATGGGACACTATTTTTTGCTCAAAATATCAATCTTCTCTATAACAAAGATACCAAAAACTCCATCCATCCATACAGAAAAGGATTCTTTTTCAGAAACATACACATCATCACCATGAACAATTATGACTATGTATGCTTCTTAACTTGGAGACAAAGTTTGTGCTGATTTGAGTTGCACCCCAAGATCAGTTTATGGTTCACAAGGTAAAAGGCACCGAATGTTCTAAAGGATATTAGAGGAAATTAGCTCCTATAGAAATTTCCTTTTTAAAATGTAAGACTGCAACAACCTAAACTTTCATATGCAGTTCAGAGGAGACTAACAAAACCTTAACCAGAATGGGGAGATTACAAAACCCTGATTAGATTGGACAGAATGCTGCAAATTAAACTGTGACAGCTACTCAAAAGTTCTTTAGCTGGTCTGGCTTTCATTCTCAGTGCCTTTAGGGGCTTGCTTTTCTCTTTTGTTATTAAGAAAGAAAACACAAATCACCAAAAGAAAATATAATTTTGTAGTGGAATTTTCAACGAGATAACTGTTATAAAAGGGTTTAAGTAGTCATTCACATATTCCCCCTCCAAATTGTTAAACTGAGCTTGTTTTCTTAGCTATCCCCATGTTTGGTTTGCTTTCAACTAGAGAAAATAGAGAAAAGAAGAAAATTTGAAATATTTCATTGTGAACAAAAGGAAAATAAAGAGAAGAAATTCATTTTGGTAACTAATACCTATGAGCCCACTTTCCCTTCAAATTTTACCTATCTTGCAGAGAAAGTTTGAGAAGAAAACCTAGAATATTTTCTATACTCAAGAAAAATAAAATTCATTCTCATTGATAGCGAGCCAATGGCAAGTTAGAGAAATTAATTTTATTTTTTTTCCTTTCTCCTGGTAATGCAAACTAGTGTAACTTCTATCCCTGATACCTTTCCTACTCTTATTGTCCACTTTGTTAATTATCGAACTAAATCATAACTTACCTAGGATCCTATGAACTCATATGAAAAGTGCTTTTTAAAGCCTAAAATACCAGTACAAGATTGAGAGTGTACTGTAAAATCATTATTATCCCATCAAGGACCCATTCCAACCAATGCTACATTCAGGAATCAGACTTACGCAAAGAGATATGAAAAATAAAAAGAGATAGAGCATTCGAGCATTCCTAACTACAGCAGCAAGAAAAGGAAAAGGCATGCCATAAAGATGCTTTCAGGGATGGGAACGGATGATACCACTAACCATGCTGACATTCTTATTAAAAAAAGTACTGACATTCATAAACAATGCATATACAGTATACCTTTGACACTCCAGGCATAGTGTGGTGAAACAAGATGGACAACTAAGCACAGCATCAGAAGTACGACCTTTCCTTTTCGTTTGAACCCACAACTCATCTTTGTCATCAATATCTGAATCATAGAACTCGGGTTTGACGGAGTAGTCTATTTCATCGTCATCAGAAACTGAAATACACAACATATCAACATGGGTTACATTCAAAACTTCAAAGAATTACTCCATTGCTATATAACAGTACTTCGCTGGACCTTCAAATATCTACAAGCAATGCCGGACAAAAGAAATGATTTTCAATTGCAACTTATCACAAGACATCCTTTCTCATTTGATTGTACATGTCGAATATACCCAGTAAAATGGATACCATTCATTGCCAATATGAAATTCGTTCCAATAAATTGAATACAAGGAGAATACAACATATTAAACAGTCCCAAGACTCTGATCATTATGACGTTTAGAAAAAAAAACTTTACTTTTGCTCTGAGTGCAATTAATATAAGGGTTTTAATACAATAATATACCTTAGCATTCAAAAAGCTTACAAAATATGAACAACAAACAATCACACTGACAGTATTCTAAGTTATTTAATCGAATATAGAAATCACAACATATTAGCCCCAAATAAAATAATATGAAAACAAAGAAATCAAGAAATCCCTGTCTGGGTTCTGTTTGGTTGGTGAGAAAACATGGAAAGGGAAAGGAAAGCGCGAGCAGAATGGAGGGAAAATAAGACGAGGAGAAAGGAGATGAAGAGAATTACCAGTTTTCTGAGAATTGGTTGGAGAGCCCACGGGGGGGTCTCTCTTGTCATCTCCATCTACTTCCATCTTCGTCTCTGCTCTGTTCTCACTTTCTTTCTTTGTTTCTGCTGGGTTTAATTCGGACTTCATTCGTTTGGGCGTCTTCTCAAGTCTGTTCGGTGCTTCTTTGTTTATTTATTTTTGTTAATTGATGACGGTTTGGATTGCGTCATGAATAAAGGTGACACGGTCTGAATTTAAACAAAAATCACTTTGTTTAGAATGAATGGTTTGTTTCGGTTCAATTTCAACAAAAATCACTCTAAACACGAAAAACCTCACGGGTGTTAGCGTAAAACACTTTTAAATAAAAAGATCAATAGATTCAAAGTTTCATCAAACTTCAAATTTAGCATCTTGTTTAGACTTTGATTTTTTCGCCTATGGGCCTTTAAAGATGGCGGAAACTGGAGAAAGAAGAATGCTTTGGGCCTGAAAAGACTTTCAAACCCGTACGAGTAGTTTGAATGACGGAAGAAGCCGAACCTTTCAAAGTAAGGGAAAGTTTGCCTCACCAAGAAAGCAAACATTTTGAACGAGACAAGCTAACCACACAAATAGACCGAGGAATCATTTGCTTCATTGAGGGAGCAAACAGTAAGAGCCAGAATCTTACTTCCTCACTGAGAGAGCGAGGTCCAGAGACCAAGCTCATGTCAGAGTTCCACCACCCAATCTATCAGAAAGCAGTCGAAGGTCACCTTTTCTACTGTTCAGATTGATCAATCGCGAGTGAAAGCGTAAGATGAAAGTTATGAGGATTTCAGACCAAAAAAAAGAAAAAGTTATGAGGATTGATTGGACGTTTGTGAGAGCACGACCATAATTATTGTCTCGGCTAAAAGTAATACAAAGTCTATAAATAGCAGAAAGATTGATGAAACGAAGGTCTAACACCAATCAAACAAATCAAGCTCGATGATTGCTCAAATGCACCTTTTACCCTTTTATCATGTAGTTCATAGTTTTTAATCTTTGATCGTTCATTCAATATATTAACAAAAAGTTCTTAAGATACCCGTTTTCTTAAGTTATTTCTTGAGCACCACCCCATCCATCCAGATTTCTTGGGATGCCTGTATTTCTTAAGCTATCTGAAACCATTGAGCTACCGAGCCTAGTGCCACCACCAAGCTATCGAGCTCAATGTACGGTCAATAATCTATTCCTATCTCGGGCAAAATCATCCGTGAAGAAGTCACATCCACATCGCCAAGCATCACTCACTTGTACTCACGGCCATTTCTGTCTGTGGTACTGGCACGCCACACACATTCACACCAAGAGGGACGTCTTTGTTATTAAGTCCGCTCAGCCCGCTCGATTATTTTATTTTAAAATAAGAATTCGTTTTTTCCTATAATTTCTATCATTTAAAAAATTTGACTTACAAATGAGTATGAACTTGAAAGTGACCCTATAATTATTTGGGTTTTATGTAATTAACCCTATTATTATAAAAGAGGACAAATGATAAAATTGAGCACAACTTATGATATACAACAGATTTGGTATTTCGTGGCCAATAGGCTTCCACGCCAAGTGAGCATTGCATTTTCGTTCACTCAAAAACTCAGAAGACTCGTCAAAATGCTGCTTTTCCTCTCTCCCTCTATCTCATTACAAAACATGGACACCATCGTCTCCAATTCCGCATTACTATTCATACCACCGCTCCCTCCAGTCCGTACAGTTACTTCAAACTCTTACTCGCCAACCACTTCTGCCCTCGCGCTCTCATCGAAGAAGCTCTTCTCCGGCTTCTTCTACAGCTCTGGAAGCCAGAGAAGGCAACTGGGTCTTCGTAATTCTTCTTCTTCTGCTCGTACGGTTCCTAAGTTTACAGTTGCTTCCGGTGGTGGTATTCAGCAAATTAACGAAACCCAGTTCCAGGATACCGTTCTGAACTCGGACCGTCCGGTTCTCGTCGAGTTCGTCGCCAATTGGTGTGGTCCTTGCCGCTTAATCTCTCCTGCTATGGAATGGGTCGCTCAGGTTCCTCTCTCTCCTTCTCTCTGTCTATTCTATGTATCTATACATTACATGGGATTTTATTTATTTATTTGATAACCTGAACCTATACATATATGTGTTTCTATTTACTATTGTTGCCTTTTTGGAGCATGTTCATTGTTTCTAAGCAGTGGCCTTTGAAGGGAAATTATGAAAATGGGGAAAAGTTTGAGTATTTGAGAAATTGAGAATATAGAAAGAAGTAATTACATTTATTTTGAGTTTCAAGAGAAAGAATACAAGAAAGGAATGGAATTTTGCTTAAGAAATTTAATGGGTATGATCAAAATCTGTTGAACTCTGGAAATGGGTAATGACATATGGCATCTACACAAGTTAACATAACACAGTGTGGTTGGTTGGAGTAGGGTAGACTTTTATTGATTTGGGAAATGAGAGCTCTTGTACTACTTGTTTTTGTAGGAATTAGAGTTGAAGTTAAACTATCTTACCAAAAGAAAACAAAAGTGTAAACTATAGGCTAAAGGTCCCCTGCTTTGTTTAAGAGTCCAGAAACCCAATTTTTGTTTAATAGTTTTGGATAGCACTTCATCTCTCTCTGTCTCTCTCCCAGATATGCTTGTTTTTACTTCTTGTTATGAACAAAAAACACACACACACACACACACACACACACACAATGTTTGTATAAAAAATCTTTCCGGCATCACCCCAGTTCGAGGACTCACAGAAATGGCTCGGATGGTGCCACAATCGAAGAAATGTGTGATCATTTCGAAACTAGGTTTGGAAAAATGTCTTGAAGAAATGGGAGGACAAGTTGCATCTTTCAAATTATTTATGCTGTCAATTTGCCTTGGATTGTTATCCAATCTATACAAATGATCTGATATATGAGTTTATTTGTTGTACTCAGGAATACAGAGACAGGTTAACAGTTGTTAAGATTGATCATGATGCAAACCCAAAACTGATTGAAGAGTACAAAGTTTATGGGTTGCCAGCTTTGATTCTCTTTACGAATGGACAGGAAGTTCCAGAAAGTAGGAGAGAAGGAGCAATTACAAAAGTGAAGCTGAAAGAGTATGTGGATGCTTTATTGGAGTCAGTATCAGTTGCATAGTTGCACTTCCATTTGGATAAGCAGAGGTGCCAATTCCATCAGCTTCAACTTGTGTGTAATATCAATACTCCCTTCCCATTTGTTTTTATTTTTTATTTTTAGTGTATTATACTTGGCATTCAATTGTATAATTTGAGCTGTAAATTTCCGAAAATTATCATTAGACTAGCTCTGTTGATTTACTCCTCATCTGGACTGGAGTATGCTTCATGGAGCACGTAAATGTAAAAGATAGTATTTTGGTTGTCAAAATGAACACTAGAATGTAATCAAGAAATGAAACCAAATGTGGTGTAGAGAAAATTATGGACTAAATAGAAATAATTTATAAATGCCAGATAATGTCATAGGTATTGTTCATCACTATGGAAACAGAGTACCAGACATTATGCATGAATATAGCCATTCCTTTATTTTATTTGGTTCTCGTCAAATATCGTTTAGTAAATAAGTTTTTTTTAATAATTACTTTGGGAGCTGTTATTGACGCTCTATAAAAGTCACTATGCACTTGCGCTTATGTTTTTATAAAGAACAAATTTTCTTTTGATTTTGATAAATGGGGAGGGAAGATTTGAGCTTGGGACATAACATTGGGAAAAAAATAAACGACTAGACTAATAGTTAGTTGGTAACCAAAGAGGTAATTGAAGATATATCTTTGTCGTCGTGCATTAGTACAATCGTTGATGATAATGAAAATGCTAAAGTACAAGGATAATTTATGTTTGAATAGGAAGAGGCAAATCAATAGTATAATTTTATTGGTTTTACAAGCAAGAAAATGAGTAGGACATCAAACTACACAGCCCTGTCTTGCCTGCCATGAGTCACAGCCTCATCAGGGATGTACTTGCCCCAAAACCAGTGTGCCTTCCAAACTCTGTTCATCTCTTCAATGGGCACGTTCTTTGTCTCAGGCAGGAAGAATGTGATGAAGATGGTCATAATGACCACAAAGCCAGCAAAGAAGAAGAAGAGACCAAACTTCAAGTGGCAAAGCATGGTGAGAAACACTTGGCCGATGAGAAAAGTGAACAACATGTTCACTGAGACGTTGATGGCTTGTCCGGCGGATCGGATCTCCAGAGGACAGATCTCACTGGGTACTAGCCATCCCAATGGCCCCCAAGACCATGCAAAGGCTGCTACATATGCACATACAAAGAACAAGATCCAGTTGGCTTCACCTTTTGAAAATGATCCTTCTCCACTCACACCAAACTCCTTGCCTATCATCACTCCGACAGCAATCTACAATGTGTGTAGTGCAAGTTTAGTTAGAAAAATGCCCTTTAGAAATCAAGTTTTAATTAAAAGAAATTAGTTTCATTCAATTGACCATGTAATTAAGTACCTGACAGATGATCATTTGCACACCACCTTGAAGGAATAAGATTCTTCTTCCAAACTTATCGACTGTGAAAATGGACACTAAGGTAGCAACCACGTTAACACCGCCAGTGATGACAGAGGACATGAGGGAAGCTTCATTTCCAAAACCCAACGTCATGAAAAGCACAGGTGCATAAAACATGATCACATTGATGCCCGTGAGCTGCTGAAAGAATGGAACGAGAAAGCAAATGATAAGTTGAGGCCTATATCTTGGTTGTGTGATGTTGATCCATTGGTTCTCAACTCTGTTTGCAACCTCAGTAGCATTAAGAAGGTCTTGGAATTCCTCATCGACGTTGTCGGTGCCACGAATCTTTTGTAACATTTTCTTGGCCTTCTCAGGGTGACCTCTTTCTAGGATGGAATTTGGAGTGTCAGGCAGAAACACTGCGGCAAGGGTCATCATCAAAGAAGGGACGGCTGCAAGAGCCAAAGAGATTCTCCAGCCATATCCACCCTTGATCTTGGCAGTGCCGAAGTTAACAAGACCTGCCACTAGAATGCCAATGGTGATTGCCATTTGGAACCCCATGTTGAGCGCTCCTCTAATCTTTGTTGGAGCCATTTCCGCTAGATAAACAGGAACAGACTGCGAACAACATGGTGATTACAAATTAATTAGCCAGTTAGCTCTATAAATCGAGTAATGCTAGAGAGATCACATTAGCAAACCACATTATACGGTAGATGAAGATATGTATACCTGATTAGCAAATCCAACACCAATACCAAGCAGCAGGCGACCAATAATTAAGAGTACAATGTTATTGGCAACACCATTCAGGACAGAGCCAATAAGAAAAACAAGGCCAGCCACAAACATGGAGATTTTTCGACCAAATTTCCTAGTTACTGATGAAGCAAAGAAGGAAGCCACCAATGCTGCAATGTAGAGGCAAGACGTGAACAACGTGAGGAGTTGGCTATCAAATTTGCAGTACTGGTTTTGACCACCAGACTCATTCTTCATTTTATGGTACACAGATGGGAAGAACTTGCTCAAGAACGACTCCATTGAGGTCACTCCTCCTGCATATGGAGAAAAGTTGTTTAGTACTTGTTTTAATGTAATCTCAATTCTTTTAAACATAGAGAAAAAAACACCAAATTACCCGAGATTCCAAGATCGTATCCGAAGAGGAGACCTCCCATGGCTGCAGCGAGACAGGTGAATACCACAAAGACAGTGACACCGCCTTCATAGCTCCTCCCTCCGCCTCCGCCTACAAAACCTCCTCCAGCCATTGCTCTACAAAATCTTGCAGTCTGAAAGTTCTTTGAAGTTTAAATATACTTAGCCAAATGATTTTGTCAAAAATCTTTGATATCCACTATCAATAAGAAGAAACAAAGGTATAAATCTTTTGATCCTATCTTTGTTCCTTAATTACATTTCAAATCCCAGAATGTTCAAGCATATAAAGGCCCCAAAATGCAACAACCTGCCCGGTTGTTTCAACAACTTTGGACTAAATTCTTGTGAAGCTGCCATATTTAGGTATGAATGGTTGGATATGTTAGGATATAACAGTAGATAAAATTCTTGTTTCGATTAGATTGAGATAAGTAGTTGCTGATATCAAACCAGTCGTGCTGTTTGGAGCTCTAAATTTGGCAATGTGTGATTATTGTTTGTCAAACTCTGACAGGCATTGCCATGAAAAACCATACTGTAAATTTGAATATTATATGAACATATCTTTAACCATATAATTAACCAGAATTCTGATATAGAAAGCTGAGTCAAGCTAAAACCCCCTGTCAAAACCTCAAACTTTTTCACAATAACAATCAAATAGTTGGATGTTAAATCGAATAATTAACAGTCAAGATTTCACCATTCAAAATTCTATCCATACGAAATAATTTGTAATCCTATTCATCAGATTGCCAAATTTAGAGTACCAAAACATTAAAATGGTTTAAATAAAAATCAAGTACTTAATCTTGTTCTAATCCAAAAACAAGAATTTGCCGTGATCCTTATCCTCACAGGTTCAACCATTCGGACATAAATATGGCATGTATAACAAGGAAGGAAAGAATTTCACAATCTAGAAAATAATTGTAGGATTATTAGGTAAGTTTGTTTAGGCAGGCAATCTTGCTACCCTTTGGCGCCTTTATAAACTTTACAGTATCTTTCTCTTCTTCTTGAGAGTGGGTTTGCTTAAACTTCAAAGAGGTTATAGACTTGAAAACTTTGAAGAGTGATGGCAGGAGGAGGTGGTTTCGTCGGGGAGGGCGGAGGAAGGAGCTATGAAGGAGGTGTCACCATCTTTGTGCTCTTCACTTGTATGGCAGCTGCCATGGGAGGTCTCCTCTTCGGATATGATCTTGGAATCTCAGGTAATTGGAACACCATTTCAGAAACACACAAACACATCAATTAATTGTGTTTTTTTCTCTATGTTTAAGAGAATTGAGATTACATTGCAAGGGGTTTGTACGTATCTCAAGAGATTAAGAGCAGTTACTCTGCACCTGAAGTTCTGTGTTCGAATCCCCTCTCCCTTAATATCGCTTGTATCAAAAGAAGAAAAAATAAACAAGAGAATTGAGATTACATTGAAACAAGTTTTCCCTATGCAGGAGGAGTGACTTCAATGGAGTCGTTCTTGAGCAAGTTCTTCCCCTCTGTGTTCCACAAAATGAAGAATGAGTCTGCTGATCAAAACCAGTACTGCAAATTCGATAGCGAACTCCTCACGTTGTTCACCTCTTGCCTCTACATTGCAGCATTGGTGGCTTCCTTCTTTGCTTCATCAGTAACTAGGAAATTTGGACGAAAGATCTCCATTTTTGTGGCTGGCCTTGTTTTTCTTATTGGCTCTGTCCTGAATGGTGTTGCCAATAACATTGTACTCTTAATTATTGGTCGCCTGCTGCTTGGTATTGGTGTTGGATTTGCTAATCAGGTATACAAAAAATCTTCTGTCTTTAATTAATTTTCTTTATAGCTCTCTATATATCTCGCTTACACATTTGATTAAAGAATTAAACGTACAGGTCTTAAGAGACATCACATTTTTAGATCATATTGGTTTACCGCATTATGTGGCAGGTGATGTGTTGATTATCAACACAACATAAAAATTTATGTGATAATAGGACCCCATCTACCATATACTGTAGTTCGCCAATGTGATGTGAAAATATAATCTATCTACACTACTTGAAGTTTAGAGGTAGCTAGCTAGATAATTAATTTGTACTCTCCATTTGGTTTGTAGTCTGTTCCTGTTTATCTAGCGGAAATGGCTCCAACAAAGATTCGAGGAGCACTGAACATGGGGTTTCAAATGGCCATTACCATTGGCATTCTAGTGGCAGGTCTTGTTAACTTCGGCACTGCCAAGATCAAGGGTGGATATGGCTGGAGAGTCTCTTTGGCTCTTGCAGCCGTCCCTTCCTTGATCTTGACTGTTGCTGCAATCTTTCTTCCCGACACTCCAAATTCCATCCTAGAAAGAGGTCACCCTGAGAAGGCCAAGAAAATGTTGAAAAAGATTCGTGGCACCGATGACGTCGATGAGGAATTCCAAGACCTTCTTGATGCTACTGAGGTTGCAAAAAGAGTGGAGAACCAATGGAGCAACATCACACAACCAAGATATAGGCCTCAGCTTGTCATTTGCCTTCTTGTTCCGTTCTTCCAGCAGCTCACCGGCATCAATGTGATTATGTTTTATGCACCTGTTCTTTTCATGACGTTGGGGTTTGGAAATGAAGCTTCCCTCATGTCCACTGTCATCACCGGCAGCGTTAATGTGGTTGCTACCTTAGTGTCCATTTTCACAGTCGACAGGTTTGGAAGAAGAGTCTTATTCCTTCAAGGTGGTGTGCAAATGCTCATCTGCCAGGTATTTAATTCCATATGCTCAATTCAATGAAACTAATATAAAAAATTTCTCATCAAAGGACATAGATTGCACAGAGGCTTGTAGCTTAAGTGGTTAAGAGCAGTTATCCATGCACCTGAAGTCCTGTGTTTGAATCCCACCTCCCCCAATATCACTGGTATGAAAGAAAAAACAAAAGAACTTGCACTAACATTTACTCATACATTGCAGATTGCTGTTGGAGTTATGATAGGCATGAAGTTTGGTGTGAGTGGAGAAGGAGCATTTTCAAAAGGTGAAGCCAATTGGATCTTGTTCTTGATCTGTGCATATGTAGCAGCCTTTGCATGGTCTTGGGGGCCATTGGGGTGGCTGGTGCCCAGTGAGATCTGTCCTCTGGAGATCCGATCCGCCGGACAAGCCATCAACGTCTCGGTGAACATGCTGTTCACTTTCATCATTGCCCAAGTCTTCCTTAACATGCTTTGCCACATGAAGTTTGGCCTCTTCTTCTTCTTTGCTGGCTTTGTGGTCATTATGACCATTTTCATCACATTCTTCCTGCCTGAGACAAAGAACGTGCCCATTGAAGAGATGAACAGAGTTTGGAAGGCACACTGGTTTTGGGGCAAGTACATCCCTGATGAGGCTGTGACTCATGGCAGGCAAGACAGGGCTGTGTAGTTTGTTTGATGAGAGCAAATTGATTAAAGATAAGAGAAAGAAGAGAGGCAATTAGGGGATTCGGGGATATTGAAGTTGTAACACATGAGAATTACATGCTTTATTTGCCTCTTCTTTCCAAACAAGGAGAAATTTTTATTTGTTCCGGGAACACCATGTGGCTGATGTACCATCCAATAAACATAAGACATGTGGAATTATTGTCTATTCCGGGTACATCACGTGGCTGATGTATCATCCAATAAACATAGGACATGTGGAATTATTGTTTAACTTACTGCATTTCTTTTTATAACATGTGATGGGCTACATTGTAAATATTCCATATGTCTTCTATCTATTGAATGGTACACCAGCCACGTGGTGTATCTGGAACACCCAAAAATTACTCACAAACAAGAGCTTGTATTGGAGGTTAGATTGCAGGATCAGTTTAATGGATTAAGAATATTGGAATATGAACAAATTCTCGTCAAATCTAATTGAATCACACATTTTGGTAGATGCAAATGAAAAATAGAAGTTAAATGCTAAGGGAAAGTGTTTTGATTCTATGGTGTATTAGACGTTGTTGCATCAAATGACTTAAATTGTTCATAATATATTCAACTCCAAAAAAAACATTAAACCAATTGGACACAAGCAAATTCGTCAACTAATCCAATCATGTTGATTGTTTGATTTAAAGATTCGATCATATTCACCTAACTATCTAAACCGATCAAAATTGGATAAAATTGGATTAGATCGGTCAATTTAAGCGGATTAAATTGGATCCGTCAATTTAGGCAGAGTTGATATGTATTGAGTAATATTGAAAAAAATATTCCTTATATTTTAGAATCAGCCGTTGGATTTGATTTTTAGCCTTTGAGATTGAATACAATTAATATAGGCCGTTGGATTTGAAAACTCTAAATTTGGTTTGGGCTTGGGCGGCACTTGAGCCCAATGAGCCGTAAACCGTTCGAAACGTACAGCAGTCGTATGGTGGATTAAACAGTGGTATATTAAGAGAAGAAAACGACGACGTTGCCATTATGTCGGATGCAATTCGAATAGTTTCAGGACAGATCGAGCTCTGCTAATAGGAAGAAGAAGAAGCCTCTAGGGTTTATCAGATACAGCTCTACCAGGTTCTCTCTCTCTCTCTCTCTCTCTCTCTCTCTCTCTCATTCTGTGAGGTGCTTTGTGCAAAACCCTGTGCCCTAAGTTCCTAACTGAGATCTGTAAAGGCTTCCCTCATAAACTATAATAAGAAACTAGGGATAATTGGGGGAAAATCTGTTATGCTTTCACATAACTGTTGCAAAGAGGAATTAACAAGAAACTAGGGTTTGTTATGTTGTTCTTATAGCTCTACTCTAATGGGCTTGTGCTAACTTTAATACTCCACATTATGGGCTTACATGGATTTTGGTTTCTGTATTGTGCCTTGAATGATGTGAAATGGCCATATATTTGACATCAATATCTATTAGTTTGTTAATTGGGTTTGAATTTTTAGATGGGGAAGGTTGGATAGACTTTTAGGCTTCTTCTGTTGAATTGATGGTACATTTTGTTTATGAGATAGTTCGTAGAAAAGATAAAAAAGAGAGTATTGGGATAGAAAATGGGACTGTCCGGGATAACTTCTCCGGATTTGCATGAACTAGCAGAGTGGTTACTAAGTGGGGATGCTATAACTTAGTGTTTGTACTGACATTTGAGAATCCCTCTGTCTCAGTGAGCTCAGGGGAAAAAGTTGAGTACATTGTAAGATTCTTTACCTGGTTTTTTACCTAGGATTGTAACATTGACACACAGACACAGACACAGAGACATATATATGTGAATATTTTGCCATTTTCCATCAATGGGTTGATGGTTTTAGATTGTAGAAGCCGTTTAGTGCTTAGGTTTAAACTCTTAGGTTTGGGGATAGCTCAAAGTCCTAGTGGTAGAACCTATACCCTAAGCTCTAAACTTCTGTGTCTTGGTCAATTTTAAAACTCTTTAGAAGAGCTAGAGGCACAGTTCGAAAGTCCTCGGTCCTGCTAAAGGGATTCTCATTAGAAGAAGCCATCTCTGTGTATATATCCATATGATGCATATATGTATCTTGTGTTGTCAATGTAACTACCAATCCTTCGGTGTTGCTTTTTCTATTATTTTCTTTTGGCACCTTTATTTTCTTAAGGCTTCTATCTTTTTTTCTTCCAAGTTTCAAAAGGTTTCTATTTGTATTTTGTATTTTTGGTTGAATCCGTTTTGAGTTTTCAACGTGTAAACTTGGGATGGTTTCAACAAAAATAAAATAAAAGCAAACGAAGTAGTTTCAATTTGGTTTGGTACCAACTTCTAAATCCAGTTTTGTTAAAGGGGCACTTGTTCCAAATTGTGGAGTGATATTTAAAAGTCAAATGTAGCCACTTTCGCAATCTAGATTAAGCTTTAGCTCATGGCATCCAGTAATTTAGTGTGTGTTGTGCTGCCCTGCCTTTTATTTACTGTGTTCGCCCAGACTTTGTTTTAACTAATTTGGTTTATTTATGGCTATGTTTGAGCTCCTGTGAATTTTATGACTAAATGGATTGATGCATTTTTCCTATATCTTGGTCATAATGAAGTTAGTGATGGTTGAGTAGTTGCTTCAATCTGGTAGACGATTATCCTTTTCCCCTGGCTTATGGAATGGGGTTGTGTAGGAAAAAGAGGGGCAATATTTTCTCTCTTTCTATTGTGCTTTTCTCGTGGAGGAAGTTTTTGCGCCGAATTGGAGGCAAATAGTTGATTCTTCTAAAAGTCCCACCAACACCTATTTCTCCATTGCAAATATCACTTCTTTGCAACAACAACTTCTTCAGATATATACTTTCACTGATACCTAGACCAGTATGAAACCCAAGCGTAAAAGTTTATACCTTATAACCAGAAGTTGGAATACAACAGAAGCAATTCCTTTTTTTGTTTTTTTTTTTCCGTTGATGAATAAGATCTTCAAAACTCAGTTTACGAATTCTATAACCCGTCATTGTAGTTGAATCATGGAAATGAAAGAAGAAAGCTTCAGTTTTCTGAAGAGAATGTCAGATTTTTCAAGCTTCATTTGTCTTTTTTCACTTTCTGCATAAACCTGGTTCACAACAGGTCATTTGCCTTTTCTCTTTTCAAAAGTTAATCCTAGTTCTTCTTTGAAAACACATGGTTTGGATTATTATAAAACAAGCTATACGCTCCATTGTGCATAACCTGTATGCTTTGGATAGGAAAACTGCATATGACCTCTTCATCAATGAAAGACAGTAAAAGCAAAAGAAGCGAGTAGACGAGGGTAGTTTCCATCTTTACTCGTGTCTATCAGTACATGCAGTGGTTTAGATTATTATGTGACTTGAGTTTTGTAATGTTGTCTGGTGTTAGTCTATCAGTACCTGCCGTCATTTCTGTTGTCTTAAGTCATTTATGCTATGAAAAATTTGCTTATTCATTTCATTTGTATTGCAGGATTTGAACTCATAGAAAATAAATCGTTTGCTATTGAAATACCAAACAGAGGCAATGATGCAATTTGCTCCAAGTGAGGGTGAAACTGCTTTGTCTGTAGTTGGTCCAAGGCCAATGGAGTTGTCCACGCATAGTGCTCGTCCGGCACCTGGGCCAAATGGAAAACAAAGGACTTCCAGTTTGGAATCGCCAATCATGTTGTTGACAGGTCATCAGAGTGCTATATACACAATGAAATTTAATCCTGCTGGAACAGTTGTTGCATCTGGGTCTCATGACAAAGAAATTTTCTTATGGAATGTTCATGGGGAATGCAAGAACTTTATGGTTTTGAAGGGGCACAAGAATGCTGTATTGGATCTTCACTGGACAACTGATGGGTCTCAGATAATATCAGCAAGTCCAGACAAGACTGTGGGGGCATGGGATGTTGAAACAGGGAAAAGAATAAAAAAGATGGCAGAACACTCATCATTTGTGAATTCTTGCCATCCTGCTCGAAGGGGACCACCTCTTATTGTCAGTGGATCTGATGATGGAACTGCCAAACTATGGGATATGCGTCTGAGGGGTGCCATCCAAACATTTCCCGATAAATATCAAATTACAGCTGTCAGTTTCTCTGATGCATCAGATAAAATCTTTACCGGAGGCATTGACAATGATATTAAAGTTTGGGATTTGCGCAAGGCTGAAGTAATGATGACACTTCAAGGCCATCAAGATATGATAACAGGTATGGCATTGAGTCCTGATGGCTCTTATCTTCTGACTAATGGAATGGACTGCAAGCTCTGCATTTGGGATATGCGCCCATATGCACCACAGAATCGTTGCGTGAAGATAATGGAAGGGCACCAGCACAATTTTGAAAAGAACTTGTTGAAATGTAGCTGGTCCCCTGATGGAAGCAAGGTCACAGCGGGAAGTTCTGATCGGATGGTTTATGTTTGGGATACTACTTCTCGACGCATCTTGTATATGCTTCCTGGCCACACTGGATCTGTCAATGAGTCTGTATTCCATCCCACTGAACCCATTATTGGATCTTGCGGTAGTGATAAACAGATCTATCTGGGAGAAATCTGAGTTGTACTGATATAATGCAGTATCTTCGTATTTGTTGTGGTAGTGACTTTTGACAATAGTTGAATTTCGGAAGGGTTGTATCTTGCTGTAGTTTCCATATTGGATTTTGACGGATTTAAGTGTATAAGCATTTTGATTAGATTTGCCATTTGTAGATGCTATGCTTGCCTTTCCAATTTCATGGATTCCCCCATTGGCGTTGATGAGATTAAATTCATTAAAGGGGAAGATGAATGTTTTGGAGGCATTTGGGATAAGTGGATAATTTCTGTTAGTCCCTTTTTTCGCTTGCCTAGCATCTTCAAGTGAGTGTGTAAATGAAATAGGCAAAATTGTATTATAACAATTTAGGTGACATGTTGTCTACCCATTTGCCTCATGAAAAAAGTTGGTCACTCCAAAGGGACTAGGCTATGCAAGTGTACAAATCATTATGGCTTAATTATGTACATGCCCTCTTGTGCTTTCAAACTTATTTCAGATTACCACCTGTGTTTACAAACGTCTCAAAGTACCCTCAAGGTATGGTTTTTCAACCTATTGAGCTGTTCTTGCTGCTGTGTGTTGGTTAGGAGAAATTTCTGAGTTTTGTAGGATAAATAAGCAATTGAAAATCTGCCGGTTGGGGAGGGGCTGCTATTCTCGAATTTTTTTTTTGGGGGAGGGGGGGGAGGGGGAAGGAGGAGAAAAAAAGAAGAAAAAAGGAAGTGAGACCCAATGTTCGTAACGGAACGTAAAAAAAACTGATGGAACGGGTAACGTGAGACGGTTTTTAAAAGGTTGGGGGGTACTTTGAGACGTTTGCAAACACATGTGGTAATCTGAGATAAGTTTGACACCCCCAATGTTTTCAAACCTGTCCAATTTAATCATTCTATTAAGTTGAATGTGAAGTCAATTGTTAACTGCTAACTTGACCACTGTGGGATCCACCCCTCAACTAACTGACTAGTCCTCTTACAACATCTCAAAGGTATTTTCAGATTGAAAATAGGAAAAAAAATTCCTTTATAAACCTATACCAACGGACCCTTAAATACTTTTAAAAATTAGAAATCAATTAAACAACATGATAAAATAACATAACATAGAAAGAAAAAGAAAACCCAAAACCTAGCCCCCACTCTCCCCAATCGTCGTACCAACACCTACTTGCCTCCATACACATCTACCCCAGACCCAAGGCACCGCCCATCCTTAATCACAACCCACACTTGTACCAACAACCCAACCTAGATATAGTGAGTACGATTGGGCATTTAAACTGACAAAATCAAAAGATTGGCTAATTAGACTGATTAGTCTGGTTTTGTGTGGTTTTATTATACATTCTTTATTTATATAAAATTGGCAAAAAATTGGACAGGACTAGAAATAGATCGATTTGAATTTGGTTGTAAAAGCCTTGAATATGCAGTCACTGAATCGAACGACTTTTGAATTTGTGTTTATAATTTTCGGAGTGACATTAACCAACCCAATGAGGTTTACCCCAATGGGAAAGGGCCACAAGTTGCAAGCCAGTGGTCTCAGGTTTTTAAATGTTAACATGTGCCACCTTCAACAACTTGCATTGCATTGATGAGTGAGTCAATTTTGACTAGTCAAGTGGTCAAACTTTGAATAATTGACCACCAAAATTTTAGGGCTAATGACAAAAGGCCCCCTGAAGGTTTAAGATCATTCTCAATAGGGGGCCTGAGATTTCAATTTTATCAATTTACACCCTAATATTTTCAAATCTATCCAATTTAATCATTATGTTAAGTTGACTGTGAGGTCAATCGTTAACTGCTAACGTGACCACTATGGGATCCACCCCTCAACTAACTGACCAGTCCACTTACAACATCTCAAGGGTATTTTCAGGTTGAAAATAGGAAGAAAAAAAATCCTTTATAAACCTACACCAACACTTCCTTAAATACTTTAAACAATTAGAAATCAATTAAACAACATGATAAAATAACATAAAATAGAAAGAAAAAAGAAAGAAAAATAAAACCCTAAACCTAGCCTCCACTCTCCTTAACCACCGCACCAACACCTACCTACCTCCGTACCCACCTACCCCAATCCCAAGCCACCATTCATCCTCACCCACAACCCACACTTGTACCAGCAACCCACACATGTACCTGTAACCTAACCTAGATCTTCTCTGTAGCACCACCACCACTATTCCGGGCCCAGCTCACCATATCTCTAAGGAAAACTCACCCAGACCTTCCCCGCGCCACCACGACTAGGTTCGAAGCCCTACTCTGTGAGCCACTATATGTGTGTGTGTGTGTGTGTGAGAGAGAGAGAGAGAGAGAGAGAGAGAGAGAGAGTGTGTGTGTGTGTGTGTGTGTGTGTGTTTTTTGGGGTTGGGTAGTGTGTGTGTGTGTGTTTTTCGGGGGTGTGTGTGTGTGTGTTTTTCGGGGTTGGGTAGCGGGTACAGGTGTGTTATGGTTAGGGATAGGTGGTGGTTTGCGAGGCCGGTGGGGTAGGGCTGGGTTGGAGATGGTTTGTTAGGGTAGGTCGGCGACGGATTTGTGGGGTGGGTCAGAGAAGGTGGTTGGGGAAGAGAGAGGATGATTGTGGGGATTAAAGGCAAATTGATAAAGGAAACTTTTTTTTCCTATCTCCAACCCGAAAATACCCTTGAGATGTTCTAAAGGGACTGGTCAGTTAGTTGATGGGTGGGTCCCATAGTGGCCATGTCATCAATTAACAGTTGACCTCACAGTCAACTTAACGGAATGATTAAATTGGATAGGTTTGAAAACATTGGGGGTGCAAATTGAAACCCCGAGTCCCATATTGAGAATGACCTCAAACCTTCAGTGGGTCTTTTGTCGTTAGCCCAAAATTTTAATATCTACAAACTCATTATCAACAAGAAAAATCATAATATGAATACAAAATTATCATTAAACAATAAGTAAATGGAGCTACAAAGTATCAAACAATTCCAAAATTTTGCTCAATCTTAAGCAACCAAATCAATGAAAAACTTCACAAAAAGGGGTACCTATTAAGTTGGGTTCATGTTCCATTGCCCACTTTGTTGTACTTCGTCAAAAGCGACATTGTGCAACCTGTTTAGATAGGGAAGGGAAAGTTTGTTGAAGAAAGTGAGTGAACTCACCACATTAAGAGATGCGAGTGCTTTGATCATTTGCACCACAATTACAAGAGAAGACCAGACATATGGGGCAAAAGCACTCGCACCACATAAGACGTGAGCTCACTCACTTCCTTCAAAAAACCTCCCGTCCTTGTTTTGAAGTTGGCTTCTTTGCATTATCATTCAATATCTATACATGGTTCACCTTCACCAAGTTATGGCTAACTACACCCACAACATAGCTTTATATAAAAGGGGAGAAATACCATTTTGATTAACAAAATTGGTAGAAAATCTAGAGTTGAATATTCGGGGATTACAATACCTATTATTTAGTAAGCCAATTAATTTTGTTCCTCGCTAAGGGCCCAATCCATTATTATTAAATGCTAGGTGTTGGATAATATATGTATTATTTGGAAATTAGTTGTATTTTAAAGATTTAATTATAGAAATTTTAACCGCAATGATTCCTGAATTCATATCGGAATTTCATTTTGGTCCTCCAACTCTCGCATGTGTTCGAATTCAATCATTTTGTAACTTTTCAATTGGTTTTGAGCAAGGACTAAAATATCGATAATATCGATGAAATATCGAGGATATTATCGTTTTTTCAGATCTAGGATATTTTGGAACATATCTATACACATATCGTATAAGTATCGATAATATCGAAACTCTCACACTTTAACAACATTTGGCCAAAATATCGCTATAATATCGATAATATCGACAATATCGATAATATATTATCGAAAATATCGAGACAATGAAAAATTTAAAGAGTTATTTATATTAACACCCTTTGAGGTTTCTTGTGTTTTCACAAAACCCCCTAAAGTCTCAAAAATTACAAGAACACCCCAGAGGTTTTAGTTTATTTTCACAAAACTCCTTTTCGTTGATTGTTTGTCCAAAAATTAATGATTTCATTGAAAACAACTTATGCAAATGACAAAATTAACCTCAATGAAGTATATGCATTCTAATCTCAAAGGCCAACTTTGTCATTTGGAGAATGTTTTTGTATAAAATCATCAATCTTTGGATGAAAAATCAATAAAAATGAGTTTTGTGAAAACAATTTAAAACTTCAGGGGGTGTTCTTGTTATTTCTAAAACCTCAAGGAGTTTTGTAAAAAAGCCGAAAACCTCTAGGGGTGTTAGTGTAAATAACTCAATTTGAACTTTATAGGAACTCTATGTGGTACTAAGTCACTTATGTATCTTACCATGCAATGTATAAAGTGTAAAATATTGTAGTAAATCATTATAAATAAATGATTATGATGTGTTTAATATTCTTTCATTAGTTACTACATATTTTCTACACTCGCAGTGTTTGTCGGGTCGCTATATAATCAACTTAAATAAGTTAAACCCATAATGCAATGCATTTCCTTCCAATTTTTTGTGATAAAGTAATAGATAATTGACTAAATAAACATCCTCCAAAGTTTCAAGAAATTTTTCAAGTTTTTCTCACAATTTCCGTGAGTTTTATTCAATTTTTATCGATATCGATAATATCTCAATATTTTCATCAAAATTTATGTGTTTTTGAACTATTGATATTTCCAAAACCATCCATATTTTAGACCTTAGTATGCACTCCACGAGTTTTTCTCCTCTACTATATTTCTTTCAAATATATTGTACATTCTGTCAAAAAAAAAAAAAAAGAAAAAAAAAGAAAAAGAAAATGATTGGAGATGGGCTGACTAATGTTTGTTTGGGCCTCCTTTATTCGGATGCCTCCTCGTAAGGGAGCTTCTGACCTGAATGTAGAATGCGGAAAGGCTATAATGATGGCCTAAAGTGAGGAGGTTATTTGAGGAGGTCAAATCTCACCATCAACAAATGTAAAGAAATCATGGGACTTAAATATTTTAAATATTTTGACGGTAGGATCGGTCTCCTCAAATTGCCTCTCAAACGGCCCAAGACTATGAAGATTAGAAACGTTCTCTATTCTCATCTCTCTCTCTCTCTCTCTCTCTCTCTCTCTCTCTCTCTCTGCTTGAGTTTTGATAGCGAGCAAAACTGGAGCTTTGGAGGTTGTGGGTTGCTTCTGGCGGGGAATTTAAGGTTCAAGTCAACAACTCTTGTTGAAGGTATGGCTCATTTGGACTAGTGGCCTTCCACTGTTTTGATCAGAAACTAATCAACTGAGTATATGAATTTCAATAGTTTATGCTAATTGAGCTCTTGTTCATGGAGGTTTCTGGTTCAATATGTTCATGATTGTATGCTTGTAACCTAATTTTCTATTTGAATGGCACCCCAACGATAGGGGAGTAATGCTAAATATGGCCAAAATTGATTCTTGAACTGACAAAAACATGTTGGCAAATTAGTGTTACAATTGGAAATTGGTAAAATGGCAAAAGCAGCTCCTACTCTTTTTCTTGAAGATTGGCTGAGGAGTGTCAGTGGCTTTAGCAATAGCTTCAGCTCCAGAAACTATTCAGCTTCATCTGCAAGAGCCATAATTCAAGCATGGGCTGAGCTTAGAGACTGCCTCCAACACAAATCATTCCAATCCCATCATCTTCAATCTCTAAAGACCCTTGTCAACTCTCAGACTTCTCTTCATGTTGCTGAGCCTCAAGCAAAGCTTCTACTTTCCATTCTGTCCTCTCCAGACCTTTCTCTTCCTCATGAATCCTATACTCTCTTTCTCAGGCTTCTCTATATATGGGTCAGGAAATCAGCCAGACCTTCTTCGGTTCTCATTGATTCAGCTGTAAAGGCTTTCTCTAATGTATTCTCTATAACCCAATATAACTCAAAGAAGAGTCCTCACCTCTTTTCTGAAGGTGTTCTCCTATTGGGTTCTTTATCTTTTGCGCCTTCTGTGTCTGAAAGCTCGAAAATAGTCTTCTTAGGGTTGCTCTGTAGGCTGTTGGCAGAGGAGTACCAAGTACTTGGGTCATTTAGTGAACTAATTCCAGATGTGCTTGCTGGAATTGGGTATGCTCTGTGTTCTTCAGTGAAGGTTCATTTTGTTACAATTTTTGATTTCATGTTGAGTATTTGGGGTAAGGAAAGTGGGCCACAGGGTAGTGTTTCCCACGGGCTCATGATTCTGCATTTGATGGAGTGGGTAATGTCTGGTTTGAGCAGTTTTCGTTCTTTAGAGAAAATTAATACTTTTTCCCAGGAGGTTTTAGAGACCGCAAAAGCGAATTATGTTCCATTTGCGGTTGTCATGGCTGCAGCTGGAGTACTGAGGGCCTTAAATAGATCTGTAGTGAGTGGTCTTGGGCTGAACACTATTTCTAGACTGAGAAGATCTGCAGAAGACCGGATAGAATCTGTAGCAAGAGAATTAATTTCAAGAACAAGAGGATTTACCAGTTCAGATAATGATCGCACAGATAGTCTTCTGCTACAGTGTGTTTCAGTAGCATTGGCTCGAAGTGGTGTGGTCTCTGCTCGTTCCCCGTTGTTTATATGCCTTGCTTCTGCATTGTTGACCGAAATATTTCCTTCGAGACGTTTGTACATGAAGGTACTGAAATCAATGCATGGCAGTTCAGCTGTACTGAGGATTAATGAGGTCAAAGAACACCTGGAAAGTCTTACTTTTAAGGAAGCAGGGGCCATAACTGGTGTTTTCTGCAATCTGTATGTTTCAGTAGATGAACAGAGCAAACATATGGTGGAGAATCTTGTGTGGGATCACTGTCAACATATATACATGGAGCACCGACAGGTTGCTTTGGTTCTTCGTGGTAAAGAGGATGAAGTACTTGGGGATCTGGAGAAAATTGCTGAGTCTGCTTTTCTTATGGTTGTTCTTTTTGCACTGGCAGTCACAAAGCACAAGTTGAATTCAAAATTTAACCAGGAAAGTCAAATGGATACATCAGTACGAATACTTATTTCGTTTTCTTGTCTTGAGTATTTCCGGCGCATTCGATTGCCAGAATACATGGATACAATTCGAGGTATTGTTGTAAGTGTTCAGGAAAGTGATTCTGCTTGTGTGTCTTTCGTAAGATCCATACCCACTTATGTTGACTTGACGAATGGCCCAGGTATGGTTTAGTTTCCAGTTTAGCTCTAAAATTCATGTTAACATTTGAATTTTCAGCAGTGAGGTCCTTAAATTTAGTTTTGTCTTTCTCTCATTTTTTAATGATATTTTCATTTGATAAGAGTTGTAATGTCTACCAGACTTTTCTTTCCTGCGGAAAATGGAATATTTATGGTACAATGATGAGGTTCAAACGGCTCGCATTCTGTTTTACCTACGAGTCATTCCAACTTGCATTGCACGCTTGCCTAGCCCTGTTTTTGGGAAGGTGGTTGCTCCAACTATGTTCTTGTATCCTATACTGGACAACTTGATATTTTGGGAACTTTTTTTTTTTTAATATAGAACATGGTGAGCAATTTGATTCCTTCTTACAAATTTAATCAGATATATGGGACATCCTAATGGAAAAGTAGCTCGAGCCTCACATTCTATGGTTTCCGCATTCATATCTTCCGGGAAGGATTCTGATCAGGATGAAAGAGAGTCATTAAAGGAGCAGCTTGTTTTCTACTACATACAGAGATCACTAGTGGTATCTAAAGCAGATGATGACTATAATGGTAAAACTTGAGCTTCATCAATTAAAGGTACCAAATGCTAAATCTTTTCCTTGATGTGACTGCAGGAATATCCTGAGATTACTCCTTTTGAGGGAATGGCTTCTGGAGTTGCAGCCTTGGTTCGACATCTTCCTGCTGGAAGCCCAGCCATATTTTATTGTATCCATTGTCTTGTGGAGAAAGCTAATAGGCTCTGCATTGAAGACTTAGCTCACCAGGATGATATGTGGAAGAACTGGCAAGGAGAGTCGGAGCCTGGCAAGAAAATCCTAGACTTACTTTTACGGCTGATTTCCCTGGTTGATATACAGGTGAACTCATGTTCTGTTTCTTTTACTTAGATATGTTTGGTTTCCCTCTGAAAAGTTTACTGCTGTTTTCCTCTTCATTTTTGTTCTGCATCTGAATATCTAGCTTCAATACCCTAGTTTGTTTGCATAACACTTGGTATAGAAGTAATTTTGCGACATCTTCAATGTTCGAGAGAGAGAGACTTTGCAATTTACCATGAGCGTTGCCTATATTGGCAGTGTTGATGGAATAAAGTTGTCTCAAAAGGTGTTATGAGTTTCTCTCAACTTTGGTTTTTAAACTTTACTGAACATTAGCATTTATGTGTTCAGGTACTGCCAGACTTGATGAAGTTGTTGGCACAGCTAATCGCCCAACTACCAAAAGATGGCCAGAACATGATTCTAAACGAGTTATATTCACAGGTTGCAGAATCTGATGATGTTACACGCAAACCCACTTTAGTTTCTTGGCTGCAATCATTGTCTTACCTTTGTTTTCAAGAAACAAGTGGGAGTACAGCCTCCAGAAAAGTGGGAAGTGAAGCAAACAGCACTTCTGTGAGGACTCCAGACCCATTAAATGATACTAGCCTAAATGCTCGACTATGAGATCGAGGTGCAGTAATCAAGATTACTCACTGTCCTTTTGAATGTGTTTTTTATTGTTCTCAATATTGCAATAATTGAAAGTACCACTCAGTAGTGTTATATGTCTATACTTCCTGTTCAACTCAAAGATGCGGTTGTTGTGAAACACATACAACTTTCATTTATAGTTCCTTAATTCTGTCATAATGTTGTAATTTGTGGGATGTTTCATGAAAAGAGAATGTCTTGCTTTTTATATAAGAGACATTTCAGTCCCTGTTTTAAATCACAGCAGCTTGATCTCTCTTGCATTCAATTTTGGATCCTTCTACTGGAACTTCAGTTTGGTCTTGTAAGATTAGGCATTGGAGATCATTTGAAAACTGGTTATAGGATATTCGATTCATGACACTTGGGGTCCAGAATATGATGGCAATCTCTAATGTCAGAATTGATGTCGACATATGGGAGGTGAACTGTAAGATATTTTCTAAACAAGACTCATGTTCCTTTTTTTCAAACTTCATGGCAAAAGTTGGTAAAATGGAGAAATTATGGAAGAGTAGCATTCGAAGATCGGAGGTGGGGTAACCCAAACCTTCTCACTGTCTCATGATTGATTAGACTACTACTTGAAACTCAAGGTAAGAGCTATCATGGTAATTTACCATGACAAAACAGATGGCGACTTGCGTTAATGCTAACCATATTTCCTAGAGCTAACCACTTGCTCCTTTTTTCAGACCGACTCTGTGGGTGAGTGGAAAACTGAAGATGTTTTCTTCGACATGCCTTTGAATCTGTTACTTGAGCAGTAGTATGAGTTTCCAGTTTGGATATGATTGCAAACCTTCTATTTTGGATAAGACTCAATACCACAGTGACTTGCAAAAGCTTAGAACTTAGGGAAGGCCGTTCAGAAGGTTTACCTTTGATTACCTCTAAGCTTTGCTATTGATGCCCTTCTCCTTCCTTGCTATCCAAATTCCTCATATAATTTGCTGCTTGTTCACTGTTTGTTTTCTCCAATCCTGCTATACTTGCTTGCATCCATCTGCAGAGTGGGGCAAATACTTGTTGGTTTGAAGAACAGCCATATCTAAACAAGTGAAATCAGCTTTCAGCCTGGCAACACAGCCTGCTTCTCTTGAAGAAGCAGAATTTTCTTGGCAGGATCATCTAAATTCACTTTCCTTCTTACAGCCTCCAATTATGTCTAAGTTCCTACTTTAACATCAGTAACTAACAATGCTCATGAGACAGACCTATAAAGAGAAGCAAGAATGTTGGAAATTCAAGTGATTGGATCAATCTGGAACTGGTTGTACTAGAAATTAAACAACCTATGCAGGTGAATCCACATCAGACTCAAAATTTTGCACAAATTGCTCAGAAATTCAGAGCCAAACCTTGGCCAGCTCCGGTATGCAGCTGCTATTAGTACTAAGAAACTGGCGAAAGAACACAAGAGCATTCACCAAACCTCATTAAAATCACGTATCATAAGGGACAATGGGATCACATGAACCAATATTCTTCAACCTAAAACAACTCCAACACAAGAACTACCTCTGAACCTTCATCTGCTAAGGGATGGAAGCAAACAACAATGACAAAGGTTATAGAGTCATCATGCATGTCTTTTTTGGTGTCTTATGACTAAAACAAATGAATATAAACAAGTCCTGTGAATCGACTTAAAGATTTAAAGAAATATTCATACAAGCATTTCAAACATCATATCTTCAAATAGTCACTTATGACCTTTGATTTCTCTAACTGTAGTTCATCATTCCTCAAATTTTTTATATGATTTGAAAGCTATTTACACGCTTTAAAACCCCCATAATCGTTCTTATTTCAATTTTGCCAATTTTATCAGTGTAGTATCATAATTATAGTAATTCAAGAACAAATCACAATTTCCATCAATTTTTTTCACGGCCTAATTATGTGCCCCACATGTGAGGGGTATTTTTGTCCTTTCGTGCCCTTTAATCTCAAAGGCCAAAATTTAATTTTGATCCCTGTAATTTATCAATATTTTCACTTTCGTCCATGTGTTTTTCAATTTTGTCATTGTGGTTTTATAATTGTAGCAATTCAAGGACACGTCACAATTTTCGTCATAAAAATGTAGCAATGCAAGGACATGTCACAATTTTCGTCAATTTCTTTCATGATGTGTCTTTGAATTGCTATAATTATAATAGGGAGTTTCACTAAAACACCCAAAATGGGGGTTGAAATTATAAAAAAACCCAATACCCAAAACACTTTATAAACACACCCAAAACCCATCATTACACATACTCAAAACCCATTTATAAATACACCTAAAAAATATACAATTGTTGATTTTGGGGTTGATTTTAGGTGTATTTCTATGTTTAAATAGTATTTATGTTTTTTTTATAAATACATGTCTAGGGTTGAGTTTATTTATAAATTTGTAATTATAATATTACGACGAAAAAATTTGACAAAATTAAAACTAAAAAACAAGAACAAAAGTGACTTTTTGCCAAATAAGAAAACAGACTGCCAGAGCTTTCCTGAGTGTCCTCCTCCATTTTCGAACACTACCAAAAGCTTTCATGATCAATTCTGTTCTGGTTTTTTGCCGTTTGAGAATCGTAAACGGAGGAGGCTACGTTGAGATATAGCTCTTGCGAGTGTCGCTCGATTTTTGTTGTGCTATATGTTGAAAGCCTGTTTCTATACTTGATCGGCAGGTATTATAATTTTCTTTTGAATAGGTTTTTTCTTTCCAAATTACTTCATTATTTTCCCAATTTGTAGAATTTAGAAAAAGAGTGAAACAGAAGAGCTGGTAACCCAATATTGCTTGCATTGAAGTGGTACCCAATTGGACGCCTTCCGATCTAATTGTGTTTTACTTTAGAGTTTTCATCGAATTTCCATCTTTGATTTCCAAATATCTTGGGGTTAATTCCCCCAAAAATGTATGATTTACATATTTGGTCGGCCTTGTAAGATTTAGATCAGCAGTTTGATGGTTTAAACTTAAATTGAATTTGGGTTTCTGCAAGGTCAGGTTTAGATTCATTCGGTTTGTGGGGTTAGCTTGAATGCAAAGGAAGCAATTGGTTTTGTTTCGTTTTGTTTTTTTCCTTAGAATCTTTAATTGGTGCACATTTTGCTTGGTGAGAAGAACCTGGGAAATGTGTGTTCACGTTTTGGTTATGAGGGTGCTGAAGTTGAGAGGCTTAAAGAAATTCTCAAATTCTGTTCTATATTTGTTCCCAGTATGATAATGAAAACAACTTTTTTTTTTTTTGGTTGTATATTCTCTTACAAAATTAATGAGTTCTAATATTTTGCCACTGTCATGGGCCTTCTTATATGCTTCTTGGTCATCAAAAGAACATGATATTTAAGAAGATTTTTGTTTTTTGTTTTGGAAACAAAAGCTTAAGAGTTTTGGGTATTGGTTGATTATTGAACCTTAAGTTGTTTTATGTTTGTTTGGTGGCGTAGGATTTTGGGATGATAATCAGTAAAACAGAGGTGAACTTGAGGAGGCTGCTTGCAGCTGCTCCTCAGCAACAAAACCAGGCAAAACTTGTACATGTATGATCCTTGTCCTCTCACCTCTGATATGGATGTTGTTAATAAAATTACAGGTCACATGCTTTTATTCATTTTCAGATAATTGATTTGCCCCAAAAAATTTCTGGTTTTTCGTCTCTATACGAAGTCTAATTTTTGTTTTTTGTGTTTCTGGGATGTATACCCTTTATGGATGACATAAGTGCTGCTACTTTGCAGTATATTGCTACTTTACGAGAACAGGTAGAACAACTAGCTGAAGAGAGAACTCCAGAAGGCTTACCAAGGTTGGTATGTGTTCTATTTTCCCCCCTTGGTTTACTTTAACTTTTATTTATTCAACAATTTGATGCATGTACCAATATGCTTCCTTTGTTCTACTTTACAAATCAATCAGAAGGTTTTGGTAGGCATGATTGGAAATATATAACATTCCAAACACTGTTTAGAGTGAATATTCTTTTATACTCATATTAAGTTTTAGAGACATTTTCTCATATCATTTGCGTATTTTCATTGTTTTAGGGATTTTGGGTGGATCGAGTTTGTACAAATGAATATTGTATTGTCATAAGTTATTCTCTCTCTTTAGCCATTTGTGATGTTTTGAGTTATGAACTGTATGTTCTTTTATTTGCAATGCAGAACAAACAATTTCCTGCCTTTTATATTTTATTTTGAAACAATTTAAAATATATAAGATGAATTTTGCTTATCAACTCATAGATTGGATGTATGATTTTTCATTGGGAAGTGGCAGATGTATATGGATTATTGCTGCCTCTGGCTTTGTCTTTCATTTTTTTCTAATTCTTTCTAGAAGTCTCAATGCTCCATGCTTATCCTATTTAATGAAAAGCTCGTGCACCATTTTTTCTATTGAAACACAACTTCAAAGTCGGCAAAAACAACCTGCTAGGAGCAACTACAAACATAAGTGTTTGGGGCTGCATAAGTGTACCTGTGAGAGTGAGTAACCAGTGTGTTTTGTGGTGTACCCATGTAGTACGTGATCTTAGGGAGCAAGTGACACTGGGCACAGTTTTTTGTGATGAGGTGTTTTACTATAGGTGTGAACAGTTTTTCTTTGTGCGGGCGTTACCACAATAAATTCTGAAGTATCTGTATCACTAATGTTTTGGTAAATGCAGAGCGTGATTTTTTATATTATATATTTTTAAAGGTGGGCCCTAATGGTGGCTATGTCTTAATATTTTCATCCTTTCTATTTATATGTATTTTCTGATAGTCTGCCCTTAGAGCTTGTACGTTTCTTAATTTACTAATTGAAATTTTTATTTATGCTTCTATATACAGAGTTTCAAAGGCTGTCTTGAGTGATTATTCAGAGAAGATTGAAGCCATTGCTTCCAAATTAGCTGCTCCACCAGTGAGTACATATGATCTAGAAATCAGATTGTCGCTTTTTGATGAACTGTTGATTTTTTGTACTTTAAACCAGTTAAATCGGAAAATGCTCTTTAGATTTAGGGCTTTCTGAGTAACTTTAGTGTTATGTACAATTTAAAATCAATTTACTAATAATGGGTTTAGTATGAAGATCTGGAAATTATATATGACAAGGTATGAGAAAGAAAAATATTGTTAGGCTGATACAAATTGGGGAGGAGACTGTTGGCACAACACCTAAATATTACTGTGTTTTTTTATTGTTTTATTGTTTTTTTGGTTTTTGGTTTTTTTCTTCTGTGAATGGATGGTTGGACATTTTTAGTTTTTATGCAGGGAACAATTTCTAGAGATTGTTTTAAGTTTTAGGGCCCAACCTATTTCATGCTCAATAAAATACTGAAAATTTCTCCTTTAGTGCATCAGTACATGTAATTTGTTGTGTCAGTTTATGTCATCATCTCGAGAGAAAACCTTTAATATATGGATAATGTCTCTTGCTAGATTTCTACCATGTTATATGGCAGATTTTCAATCTGGCGCCATATATGGAAGCAGGAATCCACCTGATCAAGGGTCCAGATTAACAGTCTGGCAAAAGAATATTTCCGTATAACATATGTATATGTTTGCAATATATGGAGTTCATTGCTCCTAACTGTGTTTTTTTTTTTGGGCAAACTCCCAGCCTGATATTCAAGCACCCCAGGAGTCTCTTGCAAGAATTTCTGTCAAAGCAAACTCTTCTGATACAGGAGACAATCAGTTTCCCCTTTCTCCAGGCCTGAGAAGGAGATTCGTGTAAGTGAACAATAGTTAGGATCATTATGATTACATCTAGCTGCTTGCTAGTGTTCTTTCGTATGATCACATGTTTTATTTTAACTGGTGTTGTTTGTTAAATAGGCCTACCTCAAACGAAGATGGAACTCGTGAGACTCTTAGTGTTGATTCTTCAGCGCCTGTCAAACTGGATGCTGCAGCCCAAGCACACATTGAAAAGCATAGGTATTTTTTTTTCTACTTATTTTTGTATTTTCATACTTTCTCGATTTCTCCTATTAAACTGGAGTAATTAGACTGTGGATGAAATTGAAAACGGGAGTGCTAGAATGTTGGTCCATAAACTGACTCAGTGATGTAATTACATATGAAGCTACTTTTTCCGTATAAACCAAAAAAATAAGTTTGTTCTTGTTTAAGAATAAATAAAACGTGATTCTTGTACAAATGGAAATGACACCGATACCCCTTTGGGAACATCTGATAAAAGTGGAACAACAGAGTCAGGTGAGTACTTTGGGATTAATTGCTTTTATTTTTATAATTTATTTCTTTACATTTGTCTACCTAAAAATAGACCTTGGCCTACAAACGCCAGCCTGGCCATTATTAAGAGTGCTTATTAAAGAACTAGGTCCATGTCCAACACATGTTTTTCAAGTCCATCCGCATCGGAGTTGATCTCTATGTATATCCGATACAACACTGCCAACAGAGGGTGGCTTGAATCAAGATGACCTTGAACCAGATAACTCACCGAAGCAGAGTCTATCTTTCTGTTAAAATTTCAGATGTTAATTTTATATGCTTTCTACATTCTGTTTAGGATTCTTATAAATTTTCTTCTATTGTGACAGAAAGCTTCAAGAGGATTTGACCGATGAAATGGTGGGATTGGCTAGGCAACTTAAAGAAAGTAGTCTCATGATGAGTCACTCTCTGAAAGACACTGAAAAGGTAAGATACTGTAGTTTGTCTAATGCAAGATCTTGTAACCTCGGCACTATTTGTATTTAGGCTGTGGTTTGATTTGTGTTTAGGGGTGATACTGACCAGGGTGAAGTCTTTATGAAGGGAAGCTAAGGTGAAAAAATATTTTGATTTTAGGTGCGAAAATCAGGAGAAATGCTTGAAAAGAGAAATGTTAAACAAAGAAACCAAGGTTGGGACTGTAAAGAGTCCTAGGCCAAAACCAATAGATTTGAAGAGGAGTTTAGGTGGTAATAGGAGAGTTGATTTAACTTTTTGTTTAGAAAGAGTTTAAAGTAAAGGGGATTGGGGAGGTCTGCAAGATGGTATCTGATCTGGTTTCCATGTTCAGAGAATTAATAGAAAGGAAGAAGTCGAAGAATCAGATGATTGGCTTAGCAATCAGACCTAGGAAAAGAAGGATATGCTGCTGAGTATCTTTCATACGATCTCCGAAAAAGTTAGAACGCATTACGTATTCTTATATAAGATGTTGATCTATGCTATTCATGATGGTAATAAAACATAAGATATCTTACATGAAGCAGAAAAAATTGAAGCTGCGTAAAACATACGCTAGGACTCAAATAAACCTAAATTGACTGTGCAGTGCCCCGAGAGAAAACCTTTATTGTCAGACGTATCAAAATTAAGGAAAAAGGTTCCAAGCAATAATGCAACATTGTGTTACTTCAAAAACTGATTTTTGTGATAAATGCCTACTCTCTGGTGTGTCTTAGATGTCAATTCATAGCTGATGGAATAACATATCTTTTGGTCTCATAACTTAGTTATGGCTTGTGTGCAGATACTTGATTCTACAGAGAAGGCTGTTGAAAGTAGCTTGGCAAGCACTGGCCATGCCAATACACGGGCGGCGGATATATACTCGAAGACGTCCAAAACTACGTGTTACACATGGCTTGTAATGTTTGTAATGACATGTGTATTCGTCATGGTTGTACTTTTAATTCGTGTCACTTGAGTGTATGTGGAGTGAGGAAAATTTATCTTTCCTCCCGTAATTGCTATGTATAATTTGCAATGTCGAACAGTGACATAGTTTACAACTTATCATGGACATATTTCCTCAGAACTGGTTAAGAAAACATTCCCTTTCCTCATTCCCGTGATGTAGAAGAAATCCATGGATCCATTCATGAAGTTCGTGACCACAAAGACGAAGGTTCCCAACTCAGACGGACCACAAATTTCTTGGGAAGTTGGAGGCAGTGACGCCGGCTTGCGTGGATCCTAAGCCTCATTCAATTGGTTTGGCTTTTACCAAACAAATTCAGTCCTCGGTGCCAACATCTGGCTGTGCATGAGACTAGAAGGCCATTCTCCCAGTGCAGTTTAGCTTTAGATTAGGACAACAATGCAACGGATAAGGAAAAAAATTATTACAAGCACGCGTATGTCTCTATTTATTGTAATGCATAGCCCCTTTTGTGATGAAGGGTTTTGGCGCTGTTAATCTAAACTATATGTTTATGACGTAAGATGTTAGTCTACATCATTTCACCAGTGATTTCATACGATACGAGTTATTGGGGATAAGTCACTTAAAAAAAATAAAGTTATAAAACCAATAACTCCAACGCTCCATTGAAACCAACTCTGCTCCTCTATCCCTTTTAATTTGGTCAGATGACCCCAAAGATGCTCCGTCAGGTTTCTTTTCATTGACCTTTAGCGACAACGAGACGATCGGGGCCGCCTTGAGAACTGAGCAGCCGTTCAAATACGCTGACAATTACACACACATATTGGGCAACTCTGTTCATGGTCTGGTTTGCATACGCAACTATGTCGATTGGGAAATTGCTTTGTGGAACCCGTCAATTCAAAAGTTGAAGAAGATTCCCTTCCCAACCTTTGAGAGGCCGCGATTTGAAAGACTTGCTTACTATGGATTCGGGTACGATTCTGTTCACGATGACTATAAAGTTGTGGGAATAGTGGATTGCTATACCGAGAGTCGTCAACTCAAGTTCATATTTATAGCCTGAAATCTAACTCATGGAAAAGGATCCAAAACATGCCTTGCAATAATTTTGATTTTCATTCGGATTATATCGTGTTCTTCAACGGTGCTCTAAATTGGCTGATGCACCCGGTGTTAGATGAAACCCCGCACATAATTCAAACTCTTACTCTTGCTGTAAAAAAAGGAATAGGCTAATGTTTTGATTCAACCAGAATACTTTCTCATTACAACGTCAATGATATTTATAAAGTGGTGATCCTAGAATTAAGGAACTCATCAAGGAGCAAATACAAGAAGTCAGCTGTACTACTAAGGCAACAAATATACAGAATCAATTGTAAATCAATCAACCTAAACTATAGGGATTTCGGTGATATCTCAACACTCCCTCTCAAGTTGGAGAGTGGATGTCAAGAACTCCCAACTTGCACAGCATTGTTGAAAATCCTTCTTTTCCTAAAGGCTTTGTCAGGATGTCTGCCACCTGTTGTGAGGAAGAAACATGTTTTGCAACTATTGAACCATCTTGGATCTTGTCTCTGATGAAATGGCAATCCATCTCAATATGCCTTGTTCTTTCGTGAAAAACCGGATTAGCAGCTATATGTAATGCAGCTTGGTTGTCGCAATGTAGTGTGACTGGTTCTGAATGTGTTAGTTGCAAGTCTTGTAATAGACACCGCAACCAAGAGAGCTCACAACATGTGCTAGCCATGGCTCTATATTCAGCTTCCGCTGAAGAGAGAGACACAGTCTTCTGTCTCTTTGTCCTCCAAGAGATCAACGAGTTTCCTAGAAACACACAGTAACCTGTGGTCGACCTGCAAGTCGTCGGACACCCCGCCCAATCAGAATCACAAAACGCCTTCAACTTTAAGTCATCCTGTGTTGGAAAGAGTATTCCTTGGCATGGAGTGTATTTAAGGTATCTGAAGATTCGAACCGCTGCATCCATATGTGGGATGCGTGGCTCATGCATAAACCTGCTGAGCACATGTACAGCATATGTGATATCGGGCCGTGTGATCGTCAAGTAGATTAAACGTCCCACAAGCCTTCTATACTTGGCCGGGTCCTTGAGTATCTCCCCTTCATTTGAGAGCTTGATGTTTTGTTCCATGGGAAAACTTACTGGTCGTGCTCCCAAAATACCTGCATCTTTGAGAATCTCCAAGGTGTATTTCCTCTAGGAGATGCATATACCTTGATTGGAACGGGACACTTCAATCCCTAAAAAATACTTCAAATCACCAAGGTCTTTGATTCGGAATCGAGTGTGCAAAAACTGTTTGAGAGAATTAATCGCAGCTACATTATTTCCTGTAATCAGAATGTCATCGACATAAATTAAGAGAGCTGTAAAAGACTTCCCATTTTTGCAAGTGAAGAGTGAATAATCAGCTTTGGATTGGGTGTAGCCTGCAACTTGTATGGCTTCTGAAAACTTTGCAAACCACTGTCGAGATGCCTGTTTTAAACCATATAGAGACTTATTGAGGCGACATACCAAATTCTCCCCCTGTCGCCGACAACCAGGAGGTAGAGACATATAGATTTCCTCATGGAGATCCCATGAAGAAAAGCATTGTGCACGTCAAGTTGGTGAAGTGACCAATTTTGGGCAGCGGCAAGAGCAAGAATGCACCGAACAGTGACCATTTTTGCTGTAGGAGAGAAAGTGTCGTGATAGTCAATGCCCTCTGTCTGGGTGTACCCTTTAGCCACCAAACGAGCCTTATAACGCTCGATGGATCCGTCGGAGTGATGCTTGATTTTATAGACCCATTTGCAACCAATGGGTTCTTTGCCAGGAGGAAGAGTGGTGATGGTCCAAGTGTGGTTGGACTCTAAAGCCTGTAGTTCCGAATCCATGGCTTCTTTCCAATGAGGATCAAGTACTGCCTCTGCAAAAGAATGGGGTTCCATGCTTCTACTAATGTTGGCAATAAAAGAGAGATGTGATGGTGAATAGCGCCGGTAAGACAAATAATTACAAAGAGGATAACGAGTACCTTTATGATGACTTGGCGAGGAAGACGACATAGGGTCATGTGGGGGCATCGTCACCTGTGAACAAACATAATCTTTGAGAAGAACAGAAGGTGTCTTATGGCGATGAGATTGTCTCAAAGGTGGTGGCGGAAACTGGTGGTGGAGAAGAAATTGGCAATTGTGGCTCTGGGGTGATATGCGGGTCATGATTTGGAAGAGGTGGTGTTGGTGTATCTTGATTGGTGGTATCTTGGTTGTTGATATCTTGGCTGGGTGATGGGCTAAGTGGCGTGTCATAAATAGGAATAGGTAAGACAGATGTTGTTGTGGTGGAAGATTGGTGGGCCAGTGAATGATATGGGAAAGAATCCTCATGGAAGATGACATCTCTACTAGTGAAGAGTTTGTGGGTATCAAGGTCATATAATTTATAAGCCTTTTGTCCAATGGGGTAACCAATGAAAACACATCTCTTGGCTCGGGAAGCAAATTTATGAGATGGGTTGATAGAAGTTGCATAAGCGAGACAACCGAAAACTCTCATGTGTGAATAAGAAGGAGGGTGCAGAAGGAGGCGTAGAATATAGCATCTCTTGTGTGAAAGAATAGGTGTAGTTAATCTATTGATTAAATAAGTGGCTGTGAGCACACATTCACCCCAAAAATGGAGTGGGAGATGAGCTTGAAAACGTAATGCCCTAGCCGTCTCAAGAATATGCCGATGCTTGCGTTCCACAACACCATTTTGTTGTGGTGTGGAAACACAAGAGTGTTGAAAAATTATCCCATTATCCTTGAAAAAAGCACGCAGAGAAATAAACTCTCCCCCATTATCCGCACGGATTTTTTGCACTGGGGAATGAAATTGTGTTTGGACAAAAGAAAAAAAGGATTTAAGTAGACTCTGTGTTTCACTTTTATGGTGCATGAGAAAAATCCAAGTGAACCGTGAATAATCATCAACCACTGTTAAAAAATAACGTGCCCCAGAAAGTGAGGCAATTTTATAAGGCCCCCAAATGTCACAATGAAGAAGAGAAAAATGCTTTGTAGTTGAAATAGAACTAGTATTGAAAGGTAAACGAGTTTGTTTGGCCAATGGACAAACATCACAAATATTATTTGAATGAAAGGGAAAATGTGACGTAGTTTTAGCCATAAATTGTAAACGAGATGAAGATAAATGGCCCAAACGCCGATGCCATAAATGGGTAGAGGTGGTGACAAGACTGCAGGAAGATTGAGGCATGAAGAATAAGGTTTGGAAGCTGAGGATGTAGAACCCAACGCCACAAGGTGATATAGACCCCCACTTTGTTTACCCAAACCAATCGTCGTCTTCGTAGCCAAGTCCTGCAAAATGCACCCAGTAGGAAAAAAGGTTACTGAACAATTCAATCCTTTTGTAAGTTTGCTTACAGACATAAGATTGACCTTGAAAGAAGGGATATGTAAAACATCTCGTAAATGAACTTGTGAATTTAAAGATAAAGTCCCAGTAGAAGAGATAGGAGCCTTTTCACCGCTAGGCAAGACAACAGGTGGCATTGAAGAATTTGAGCATTTAGAAGTAAGCGAATGCGAAGATGATCGGTTGCCCCACTATCGATTATCCACTGATGTAAGGGCAAACTCGACCTTGACAAACCTGATGACAGAGCAGCAGCGTTTGCCTGGGACGGTGGCTGGTCATTCATCTTCTCATTCATCATGGAAAGCATTTGTTGGTACTGTGTCTCAGAAAGATTAGGTACAACAGCTTGTAATTCTTGCAAGGTGGGACTAGAAGTCACATGGTTAGCCGAGAAGGATGCAGCCCCATGCTTGTCACGATTGCCATTCCCATTAGCTTTCTTGGACTTGTGGAGTCGGTGGCCTGGAGGGTACCCATTCAGTTTCTAGCATGTCTCAACAGTGTGATGGTCAACGTCACAGTGTGAGCAATGAAGAGGCCTACGATTTGGATTGGAAGTTCTTTGACTCTGTCAAACCGCCATGGCCGCAGTCTCCATAACAGGTCGGGAGGATCCCAATTCCCGTTGTTTCTCTTCTTGGGAAATTAGGGAATATGTCTTGCGAAATGCAGGCAAGGGTTGCATGAGCAATATTTGTCCACGAGCTGCAGCATAGTACTCGTTGAGTCCCATGAGAAACTGCATAATTTTGTTTCGTTCTTCTTGTTCAGCATGAGTCTTCATTGCCCCACAGCTACAAGGAGAGACATTGTTGTATGATGCTAATTCATCCCAGAGACCTTTCAACTTTGTGTAGTACGCAACGACGGTCATCTGATTCTGAGTAAATGAAGCTATGTCACGCTGGATCTGGAAAATCCTGGGCGTTGCTTTGGGAGAAACGTTCCTCAAGGTCCTGCCAGATATCATGGGCTGTGTCTGAATAAATTACGCTATCGGCTATATCTTGTTCGAGTGAGTTCAGGATCCAAGATAGGACCATATCATTGCAGCACCGTGACGCAGCACAAGCAAATAAGGTTTCAAACGAAAACCTTGAGTAACAAGAAAACTGGAATCCACCAGAAATTAAGAGAAACTCTCTTTGATTAATTTGATTAAAATCTGAACTGCCAAAAAACGTTAGACGAACCCGTCTAAATACACAACTCTCAACCCTTGTAACTGCTAGGGGAGTTATTACAAATAAAACTGAACAACAGAATTAATTCGGAGACTTAACTACGTAACTCCGAAACTGAAAAAAACAGAATTTATTTTGGGAATTAACTATGTAACTCCGAAACGGAAAAACATAATTATTTTGGGAATTAACTATGTAACTCCGAAACGGAAAAACAGAATTTATTTGGAATTAACTTCGAACTTCGAATGCAGTTTTGAAAGGCCAAACGACTCACCACGTCCCTTTTCTTGCTCAACCGCGATTAAATCTGCCATCTGTTCTACATCACATATATACAGTGCAGCATATATAAAAACAAGCAATTAATTAATTTGACGTATGGTACAAGATTAAAAGGCCAAATATGGCACATCCAATTAGTTTCGCATGCACGAGACGAATATGGGGGTTCATATAATTTTCTTTGTTTCATATAATTAAAAAACAAAGGTTATTTTGGATTGCGAAGGACGAGCGGGTCATCTCTTATCAACCCAATTAGGACTATTTTTTGTATTGAATCATCATCGTCTTCACCATCGTTATTATATACTTTATATTAATTTGCTTGTCATTGTTTTGCAACTGTTTATAGTCAATGTATATCTGATCGTCGTTTGATTTGTTTACTAATACATATTTTAATATTGTGCCTTCAATTAATGATGACAAAGAGATACGGTTGAATTTGTTTATAATATGTTTGGGCTGGTCATTACCCAAACACTAACGTTAATCTTCACCCACCTTGGCTTTGAATAATGCAAAAGAAAGAAATGATTGAATATATATGTTATTTGGCCTTGATGTTGGGTTTATGGAGTCATAGTAATCGGCCGGTCAATGGCCATTGCAGCCCAAAATGTTGGTTTAGTTGATC
>NC_024127.1:36708274-36724974 GCF_000346735.1 Prunus mume
TTCAAGTTCTTCTTCTGACTCTGACTCACTATCCGGAATAAGTTGCCTCCTATTATCTCTTCTCTCGCCATCTCTACCTTCTCTTCGATTATTATCCCTGCCTTCTCTTCTTTCGTCATCCCTGCCTCCTCGCCTATGGTTGCCACCAAGAGCTTGCAACAACAATTCTCGCATCTCCCCAAATTGGGTGGTTAGGTTGTCGATCCGTTGGTTTTGAGCGTCCAGATCCGCTCGAGTAATTGGGGCTGGAACATCAGCTTCACGATCACCCATGATAAGACAAGAATACCAAGACGGGAGAAACCTGCTCTGATACCACTTGACGCAGCACAAGCAAATAAGGTTTCAAACGAAAACCTTGAGTAACAAGAAAACTGGAATCCACCAGAAATTAAGAGAAACTCTCTTTGATTAATTTGATTAAAATCTGAACTGCCAAAAAACGTTAGACGAACCCGTCTAAATACACAACTCTCAACCCTTGTAACTGCTAGGGGAGTTATTACAAATAAAACTGAACAACAGAATTAATTCGGAGACTTAACTACGTAACTCCGAAACTGAAAAAAACAGAATTTATTTTGGGAATTAACTATGTAACTCCGAAACGGAAAAACATAATTATTTTGGGAATTAACTATGTAACTCCGAAACGGAAAAACAGAATTTATTTGGAATTAACTTCGAACTTCGAATGCAGTTTTGAAAGGCCAAACGACTCACCACGTCCCTTTTCTTGCTCAACCGCGATTAAATCTGCCATCTGTTCTACATCACACCGCCATAGGGAAAAACCTTCTGGATCAGTCTTCACTGATGGTCTTTTGACAGATCCGTCGACAAAACCAAGTTTATTCTTGGCACTCAGAGAGATCTTGATGGAACGACACCATGTCTCATAGTTATCTCCATTCAAAAGCTTGGAAACGATGACCATTCCTGGATGGTCTGAATGATGAATAAAAAAGGGATTGGAAGTATCGTTAGTGCTTCCATCCTTGGAAGAATGTTTTTTGGTTGAGTCGTCAGCCATGATAGAGAAAGAGGGATGGCTATGCAAAAAGGAGAGCTAGGGTTGGGATCCCTGCTCTGATACCATGTAAAAAAAGGAATAGGCTAATGTTTTGATTCAACCAGAATACTTTCTCATTACAACGTCAATGATATTTATACAGTGGTGATCCTAGAATTAAGGAACTCATCAAGGAGCAAATACAAGAAGTCAGCTGTACTACTAAGGCAACAAATATACAGAATCAATTGTAAATCAATCAACCTAAACTACAGGGATTTCGGTGATATCTCAACACTTGCCAGTGAGGAATATTGCCAGTTTTCCACCCCGGTCGATCTGGATGACGTGTATAACATGTATACGCCTACGCTGTCTTTGGAGGTCCTTGGGGGCTGCTTATGTCTCTGTGTTGATCGTTTCGGGGCCGCACATGATGTTTGGGTTATGAAGGAGTACGGAATGACAGAATCTTGGACCCTGCTTTTCTCTATTGAGCCAGAAGCTGTGCCTTGGGTGAATGTTCATTCTTTCAAACCGCTGGTGTTGTCAAAGAACGGAGAAATGGTCCTTTTGACGTACAAGTACCACAATTCTGTCTTCTTTTGGTATGATTTAAAGAAAAAGAGTTTCAAACAAGTTCAATTTCGTGGTCATCCCCATGTATCTAAAGTGGCAGTTAGTGGTGTCGGGAGCCTTTGTCTTCTTGATCCTGTTATTTCCAAGTCCCCTCCACCTCTAAGAAGAGGAAACTTTTAAGCAGTGAAGGGTCTCTCGATCTGGTTGTCAAATCAACAAAAGATGATCAGAGTTAATTGGCGCCCCACACAGAGTTAGGGGATGATCATTTTGATGAATTTTTTTCTTTTTAATTGGTAGTTTGTTTCTTAGTTTGCTTTGCAGACTTGTTTACAATGCATATCACTACAACTCGCCTTTATCAAGTTCGTAGTTGTGTGAAAAAAAAAAAATAGAAGTTGAGAATTGCAGTCAGCAGCAGTGCTTACATTTAAGATAGAATTGCAGTCAGCATCGCTTATTTTAATATTTTAACAATTTCTCCTCTATCAATTTATAATTTGGGACTTCCAAGAAGATTAAAAGTGTTAGGTATATATATATACACACATGCCGGCCAACCCTGACCCATGGTTTTAATAGTATAGCCGGGCGGCTATACTCTAGGCTATACGCGTTAGATACACTCGAATCTTTTAAAAGCACAGCCGCCCGGCTATACTCGTTAAATATATTAAAATATAGTATAGCCGAGCGGCTATACCCGTTAAATACATTCGACTATTTAACAAGAACGCAACGGAACAATCGAAGGTTGAATCTGAGGATTTCTTCCCATCCATCCCAAATTGGAACTGACAGTGACTGACACCACCAAACCAAATATCGGGTGGTTTGGTGCCAAATGGTACAATCGAACGTGGGGTGTAGAGAGTATTAGGCCCAAATGGTATTGGGTCCTAACACAATGGTGAATTTGCTAATGAGCTCCTTTAGACTACAAGGCTTATTATATTCGTAATGATTCTTGTTGGGTTTACTGTAACAACAGTAGTTTGTTCGTTAGTCTAGTCTGCAGAATTTTTTAAACTCATATCATTACAAACCACCTTCGTTTCAGTAGTCGAAATAACTTTATTTGTATTTTTGCCACATATTTGAGGTGAGTATTGTGTAAAACATAGAAGCTGACTGACTGAATGGAATTTTTGGTGTTTGGTGTTGTTTCAACTTGCCATGAGAAATATCCTTCCACACCAATGAGGCTTCAAGAAGTAAACATTGATGGTTTAATCCCTCTTATCAGCATACTGTTGCATGATATTTATATTTTCTTTTGAGAATGCATCATGATTTTTCCTTGTTTATATTTTCAATATATATAAATCAAATTCTGGTGTAATCAAAAGCAAAGTGAAGTTATGCTCCTTCCTTTACACTGGCCTTATTGATCATTCTAATTAATCATTGTATTTGTATGGTAACACTAGTATTAGTTTGTTTGTTAGTTTGCAGACTTGTTTACAACACATATCACCAACTCAGCTTTCTTGGTTAGGTATTCCAATTCTTTGTTTTTTGTCTGGCTGATCATCTTTTGGCGCAGGGTATATATAGATTATGACACTCCTGTGAAAAACATTTAAGATAGAATTGCAGAAGATGCTTCAACTTTTGTGGTTTCTTATGTTTCCTGCTTCAACTCACTTGCCAAAAAAATTACAATAAAATTCAATTTGACTTATCAAAATTTGGGGGAGCAATGATAGGAACCCAAGCTATTACTGAGCCATTTGGGGAGAAATTATTGTATGATACTAGAATACTACGTGACAGGTTGTTTTCGGAGACGGATTAGGGGTAAAATGGGAAGTTTGGGATAAAATAATAATGGAACGGGTGTTTCAAAATATTCTCCTGGTGCAAATAAATAGTTCGGGCTCTGTTGTGTTTTTCTAAACCCCCTTTCATTTTCTGTTGTTTTGGGATCTCATATTTTCTATTGTACTGTTAGACTTTTGTGTCGGGCCTCCCTTTATGTCTAATTTGTATTTCCAAAATTTATGTATAATTTGTAAGAACGTAAATTTTATTTAGGCGCAATTGGCTTTTTCAGTGAACTAGCACAGACGGTCATGACGTCCGTTCAGCCATTTTAATTTTAATTTTTATCTTTATTTTTTGAAGGAGACAGTCTGGCTTTTAAATGGTTAAAATGGTTTCCGATGAGGATTGTTCAAAAAAACCAAATTTCAGGAAATGCTTCACAATTTTGTTTCACAGTGTCATAGATGCATAGCAGGCCACAAATTTGTGTATGTGCACTACTGAAAAAAGAAGGCAAAAGTCGCGGTTTGCTTAGAGGGAGAGGAGAGAGACAGTCAGTGCGAGAGAAAGGCCACTTTGAGGTTTCCTTTCGAATTTCCAAAGTAAAGTCAATCTTTAGTATTAGCCAAGACAAAAAAGAAACTTTGATATTTTCTCGCAACAAGTCATCAAGTGTCTCGCGAAGGAGAGAGAGTGAAGCACAATGTCTAATGGTGTGTAATGGCCACGATTACTGTGCATTCGTGACTTATAAGATTTAACCACGGCTATTCTGTACTTTATTGGAATGGAACCATGAGGAATGTAAAGTTAAAAGAAATAATAATGGATGTCGGGCTTAAATAGTAAACTGAAAACAAATTAATGCATCATTAAAAACATTTTCCATTTACAGCGGTTATATTAATTGTTGTTGCTAATAACAATTGGGTTGAAAATTAACAAAAGGGATGAAGAAGAGGTGTAAAATTTTATCTCAATATATATAACTACAAGCATATATATCATGAATGATTGATTGATTGATCTTAACTGGCTCTCATCTTCTTCTTGGCAGGATTAGAAGAGCTAGGCATTGCCATAAACACCGAAGTAAGATCGTCTGGAACCTTAAAAAACCCTTGTGAAGGCCGTGGCCTCAGTTTTCTTCTAGCTTGGGTTTGTTTCTTCGGTGCTGGTGGACACACCGGCGGTTGCTTCAAGGTCACGTGAGCTGCAGGTGACTTGGGTGTGTGGCACTCTTCATGTTCATGGACGTCACCTTCCAAAAGCAAAAGCTCCTCGTCCTCGTCCTCATCCTCCTTTGCGTTGTTTAAAGGTCGTAGTTTTGGAACCACAACTCTTATTGGCGTAATTGGTCGGAATTGATCTTCTTCTTCTGGTGATGTTGCAAAACCCATTTTGGGTTGGGGAAGAAATCTCATCTTCTTGGCTGTGTAGTGAGGAAAGAGCTAGGTTATTTTGATTAATAAATTGTGGGTTAGTTGTTTGGACAAAAAGGTAAAAGAAGGCGTGCTGAGGAAATCGAGAGGGTGATATGATGAAGGTGCTGAAGGAGAGGCAGATACATATGACCATCAAAGCATCAAAGTGAGAGAGAGAGAGAGAGAGATGTGATGGGAGGGCAGCCGGACTCACACTAACATGTAAACAACACTGCAGATGGGAATGATGAAGAGATAGGGCAGGAACCGAAAGGTGTTGGAAGGGTGGGAAAAAGACAAACAAATATTAATTAATTAAGAAATGGGCAGTGAGTGTAGGAGAGAGATGTTTAAAGTGGCAACAACGCAGCCTTCTAAGCGAGGAAATTAGAAAGCGGCTTCTAGCTCAAGTAGTTAAAGTGTAGATATCTGAGGTTCTGTGTTCGAATTTTCTCTCTGTCAATATCGCTCGTATAATAAAAATACTGAAAAAGATTAAAACTCTTATTACCCACCAAAAAATAAATAGAAGAGAGGATTAAAACTCTTATTACCCACCAAAAAATAAGCAGAAGAGAGAAGGAAAAAAGTGGGGAAATTAAGAGACACCAATAATAATCTTGGGTGTGTGTGTGCCTCCCTTTTTCCACTCATCACTCATGCCTATCCTGCCATGTTACTTTTGCCTTTTGTTTTTTTTTGGTTCTTCTTCTGTCTAAACCATGTTGGCCATGTTTTCTTTTTCACCCTTTCATGTTGTTTGTTGTCCCTGCTATACGTCATAAGTGGCTCTTCTGTTTTTACACTTTTTTTCCGTGTAAATTATTACATTTTATACGAATTATGCCTTTTCTTTTATAGAAGCTGCCTGCCTGCCACACCCAGTTTCGTATTGTTTGATATATAATGTAGAAAAAGCGTATTAGTAAGCCATTAATGTGATTAAAAAAACAGCCACGGTAGTAATTCATAATTGGTTTTTTTTATTATTATAAATAAATAAATAATAAAAACTGGGTAGATTTGAATGAAAAATTTAGTAGCTGGCTAGATTGATTATCTTGTGTCATGATCATGAAGTACAGTTTGCTTGCTTAAGATCCAAAACAAATAATATAGATAGGTGCAGTGCAGAGAGAGACTGCAGAAAGCTGGTGAAATCACATGATCCATCTCATTAAAGCTACTATTTATTGAATTTTATATAGGGCAAAGCCAAAGCCAGCATCACATGTGTATGCTGCTTTCTGCTTGCTTGCTGCAGATCAACTATATATTTCATACCACCAACAACGTTGCTTCAACGAATTGAAAGCAGAACTGAAATGGAATCTTGAAGTCACTGGCCAACAAATTTGAAGAAATTGAACCACAGCACCGGGCCTTTGTTTGGGCCTTTGTGTTGGACGTATATTTTAGAGGCACCACTGCACTGCTTTTAGCCCTTCCAAAGAGTTGGCAAACAATGCACAACTATCATAGGCTTATAGATGCTTTTGACCCATCTAAAACCCTACCTCATTGAGGTTTGCCAAGAAGATTACTCTCAACAAGTCTCGCCTCTTGTGATTACACATCAAAATTCATAACAAACTACAAATATAACATATTTCTATAAAGTTGTAAAACCAAATGGGTACATGCATGGGGCAAGGGAAGTAAACTGACTTGTTGATGCTCTTTTTCGGAGAGGGTCAACTTAGAGAAAAAGGGATTTGCCTTCAGCAGGGAAAGGGTCTGGGCCTTCAATAAGGGCTAGCCTGCAGAAGACAAAAATAGGGGAAGCAGTCGTCAAGCTCCGGGCACCGGTGTGGTGCCGGCCGAAGGCTCTCCGATGCTTAAGTCAGCTAAGAAGGGTAACTTTTGCAGAGTAATAGTAAAAGGCAGAAAAGTAGTTACCCCTCTTACTAGGGTACTGTTCCCTTTTTATAGGGAAGTGAAAGTGGGAGGTTGGTGTAGATTTCCGATGTGGGACTCTGTGCAAGTTGCCGCGGTGGTGACACGTGTCATGAGAATTAGGTTTAACAGTTTGTGAGCTTTGGCAGTCGGGAGTTTCGGCAGGTGCTTGGCACCTCGGAAGAGTGTCTTCCTTCGGCAAGAGAGAAGGCGTGTCTGCCTTGGTGCTAGTTGTTTTGAGGCTGGATATGTTCGGTTGATTATGGTGTAAACAGTAGTCCCCCAAGTTCGCGGTCAAGAAGTGACTTCTGGGTTGGGAACTTGTAAGCTTTTGTGTGATCATGACCGAGCATTCCAGGTTCAGTGGGAGCCGTAGGGCAGTCCCTAGTCCCCCAAGTTGTCAAGCTAGAAGTGGCGTTAACACTTGGAAGGTATAAGAAAAGCTGTGTTAGCCTTAGTGTTTGTTGGTAGCTGGGTACCTTTAAAAGAAAAGTAGACTTGGGTTTTTGAAGCTTCAGTAAGAGAATCTGTGGGCCCTAGTGTTTATGACCCGGGTCCTCCATTTGATAACCAAAGGGATAGGTGGTGAGGAAATAGGGACTTGGGCCACAAATTTATAGCAAAAGAAAACCCAAAAAGGGGCCTTGGAATTTTAAGAGAAAAAGCCGGGCTTTTTGTTGGTCAAGGTTGGGCTTTGGAATTTAGGCAGCAAGGCTCTATTGGGCTTTGGCAAGGGAGAACCACATGAACCTTCTTAAAAAAATGAATGCACCTTTTGCAAAAGTCCCAACCGTTTTTTTTTTGTTTTTTGTTTTTTATTTTTAATTTTTTTTTAGGGACCTTGTGAGCTGAGACTTGTGGAGCTTGGTTGCCGAGGCAAAAGAAAGTGGTTTCGATGTGAGCAGTAGCCAGGGCATGGGCCCACAGATTCCCTTTTTTGCAAGGGGAGTGAGCTGGGATCATTTGGGTAGGCTGGGCCTTCGGCAAGGTCCTTGTTTTGGGCAAGGACCCGGGTATGTGGCCAGGGTTTGGCTCTCCCCCCTTTTTTTTGGGCCTAGGCCTGTGGTGAGCTGGACTTTATTATGCCCAAAGCTTGCACGTGAGCCTCCATATGTTTGAATGCTCCTTGCCGTTCGGCAAGGAGTCAACAAGACCTGAGGCTTGGCTCGAGATGTATGTGTCTTGGCCAAAACAAGGGGCTGGGCTGTCAATTTTAGCCTAGGTAAGACTCGGGTAGTTGTTAGGGTATTGAGGGGAGTATAAAAAGGAATAAGGAACACATTCGTTTTAGCTAACTTGGTTAAGTCATGTATGCATAATCAACTTCATTTATAATTGAAACAACAAACCGTATCGACCTGCCACGCATTCGCAAACATCACGTTACCTACCTTAACGTTGGTCCCAAGTCATAAGTCATAAAACCAAACTTTGCTCACTGCTCAAAACCCCATCATTTCATAATATCATACAACTCATTGACTTTTGGATACCACAACACACAAACAGCAAAACCCACATCTCACAGTCAACGAACACACCCAAACATGCGTTAGCTGGCGTGGGCCCACCCACGAATAACTCCATTGACTTTCTGCACATAAAACGACATCAAAATTAAACAAAAACAGAAGATTATTATTCTAACGCGCACCTCACACCCCACTCTTTTTGACTTTTTGCGCGTGCAACCAAAGATTTGAACCAGAAGAATCTAATTCTCCATCCACCAACAATAAATTTCGTATCAAAAGATTTGATTAAATTGAATAAATAAATTCAATATATCTAATATTCAAAAGTACCAACAAAATTATATTCCATTTCCTTCTTTCACTTTCACTTTCACCCTTCTTTCTTTCATAATTTACATCGAACCACTCCCATTCCCATTACACCGTATATTTGATTTTGACATTGGATATTTTTTCCCTTTGACTTTCTGCTCCGGCACACTAACATCCCTTGCAGTGCCACAGCTACTTTGACACGGGGCGCTTTCAACAGTCATGATGGACGCAACATGTGGACCGGATTTCAGGTTCACTGGAAAACAAGGCCCACAGAACCGGCTGTGATGGAAGGGTGAGGGTGACGGTGCTCGCCTTCGTAAGTAACGACGAGCATAGTGGGGTCGTCTTGTGCTCTCTCCACGTGTTTCCTCGCTGGACACCCTCTCACGCTGCTACACTTATAATACCCTCTGCAAACAAAAAAGCAAATAAAATATAATTAATAAAAGGAAAAAAGAACATTGAGATCTGTGTTTGACTTTGACTTTGAAAACTTCAACCCGATGTGCGGTTCAGATTAAAAGAGTAGAATAATACCTCGGGTAAGGCGAGCCCTTGATCGGCTTTTGACCATACTTTCTCCAGGAGAATTCATCCGAAGGTATATCGGCGATTTTTGAACTAATCGCCGGCACTCTAATCGTCCTCCTAACCTTGGACTTCCTGCAAATAATTGAAATTAATTTAATTTAATTTAATATATATAAAAATTCAAAGAATAATAAAAATCTTGAGCTGAAAATGCACAAAATCAGTACCTTCTTTTAGAGCAATGGCAGCGGCTGCGGGGGAGAGGGGGAGAGGGGAGGTTCCCCGGCTGAGAAGGCCGGCGCCGGTGGCGCGAGAATTGACGAGATGGCTTTACCGTTCGAAACGCTGCCGTCTCCGATTGTGATGGAGGACAAAAACGACGACGTCGTGGAGATTGGCGGGGATAGAGTGAGAGAGTCGTCGTTGTTGGACTTAGGGACAGAAAAAGCACTCGAAGTTGTCTGAGGCTTGGGTTGGACCGGTTGTACCGGGGTGGAGGATTGATTGGCCGGTCCGCGGCGGAACCGAGCGTGACCGGTCCGGTTCAAGACGGAGATGAGCTGCTTAAACTTGGAGACGGTTAAGTCAGTGATTTCTCGGCAGTCGAGGGGGGTTTGGGTTTGGGTTTGGGATGGGTTTTGATTCGATAGGACGCGGATCAGGTGGTCCATGCTCTGCAAGCCGGCGGAGGCTGCTTCTTCCATGGCCGTCCGATCGTCCATCCTTGAGAACCCAACGAGATCAATAGCCATTGATGCTGGCTTGGCTTTGAAGAGAGAGAGAATCAAGGGAGACTTAAAGAGAGGAGGATGGGTTTCGAATTGGGGGAGACTGAGAGGAGGGAGTGGGGGGGTTATAAAAGAAATGGAAAGTGGGTGTAAAAGTCAAAGGTTTGATCCAACGGTGGAGATTGGTTTGGATTTTTTTCTTCTAAATTTAATTTTGCATGGCACATGATGACATGAAGATAAAATAGGAGCTATTGAGGTCTAAAGGAGCTGGTGATGGGCCCCACAGTCTGGCAAAGGGGGTTTCTGCCTGTAAACGCACTGACTGGCTTTTAAAATTTTTGGGAAATCAAATGGTCAAATCCTCAATTTCTTGAAGATTACCATATCTCTTATTTTAATTGCAGATTGTTTCAGAATCATTTAGAGTTAAATATGTGATTTATTATTTGCTTAAGTCAAGTTTGATAGAGCGGATGTGTTCCTAACTCCGCATCCGAATTCGAATTACTTTTTTTCTGTAATTTAGATTAATCTAAAGTAAAATATTACTCATACAAGAAATAAATGTGATTTATTCGCAATGTCAAATGGGTGGTTTTGTTTGTGGAATATTAGGGTTGAAAAAGTCCAAGCCAAATTGGTTTTTGTGCAAAAGTAATCAGTAAAGATTCTTGCTCACAGTGAATAAAAGATTATTCTGGCAGTATATTTTTGTAGGTGGGCAAAGGCCAAAGGCGTTCTCAGTTGCTTATGTTGACTTGTTCATCCAAAGCACATTTGAATCCAGCAGTCTTCAACCCAATAAACAATAATCATTAAGAACAAAACAATAACCATCATGCATATGTTTGCAAGTTGCAAATAAACAAAGCAAACAAAAGTAACTCCACCATCTTATGTATTTAGCCTTTACCTAGTTGTACATTTTTATAATTGGCTATAAAATGTTGATGTGTGTAGGATCTATCATAAAACCTATAGATTAATGATTGAAAATCATCTAGGTAAGCTTAGGCGATTATGCGTAGAACTTGCGTCCAGTGGCGGAGGTAGAGTTTGGTATTTGGGGGTGACACAAGCTTAAAATTATGGGATTTTTTGTGCAATCTTATACTATACTCTTTATATAGTCAAAGAGGTGAGAAGATGGTGGGGGCCCAGGCCATCTCAGGCCTATGAATAACTCCGCCCCTGCTTGCGTCCTTCTCTCACATACACACTAATATTATCAAGATTGTTATAGGGATTCGAATCTGAAATTACTAATTTGTAAATCAATGATATTTTTCATTCGATTAGACCCCATTGGTTATTTTAATGTATTTTTAATCATTCTAAAAGCACTGTTAAACTTGTAAACTTGTCAATGAATAAACTATTTCCTTTCTTGGTTTGGTGTTGATAATTGAAGAGACTTTAATGTGAATTGACTTTATTTTTCTGTTGCAAAACTTAGAGTCAAAGGCTAGTTGGTCTACTCTCTACAATTTGATGAGCAAATGCAAACATGGAAAACGCTTATTGTTATTCTTTTTTCTCATCACGAGTATTTGACCAATTTCAGAACTTTCCTCATCCTTCCACGCAATACATAAACCCAAATTCCAAACTAAACGCTACGTTTCATGTATGAATTAGAAATCCGCTGGTGGTGGCTGGTGGTGGGGGGCCCACGAATTTGAAAATCTTTGACAACCACGACGAAGTAAACGTGATAGAGCAGGAACCTAGGTGCCGGGTGGGGCCCGCTAGGTGACTAACGTTTCGTCTCCGGTTCGTTTTTCGTTTGCCGGGTTTGACATCTTTTTTTTTAGCGAGTGAAATTCTTTGCTTTATTTTGGGTTGGGACTGGGGGGACTTTTGTTAAACCGTCCGATGAGTCTTCGCTCATCCAACGGCCGCGTAGCACTGTTAGTGGTTGACCAAAGAAATAATTAATTATTCTAATGAATGCGCATATGAAGTGGAGATTTTCTTTTCGGACGCGTGCTTAAGAATTTCAACCATTTGCGAGACAGGTAGAAATTTGGCGTCAAAAGAATATTATGCATGGTCGAGTAAGAAGGGGGCCGTGGCTTTCTTAATCAAATCTTAATTATTAAATAATCACAATGGTCATTGACCAAAAAAAATTAATAATCACAATGCTCGAGGCTTTCTCTTGTTCTGATCTAATCCATCATTTGTGAAATATATGATGAAGAAAAATTATTATACCTAGTGAGTGCCAAAAGAAATTATTATTCTTAAAAGAATTATTTACACTAATACCCCTTTTGAGATTTTTAGTTTTTTCACAAAATCTCTAAGATTTTTGAAATTACATGAACACCCCCTCTAGTTTCAGTTTGGTTTCACAACACCCATTTTCTATTGATGAATTTATACACACAACAAAATTTTTTTGTTCAAAAGACAAAATTGGTCTTTGAGATTAGATTGCATGTATATTCATTGAGGTTAATTTTGTATTTGCATAAGTTTTTCTCAATGAAATTATTAGTTTTTGGACGGACAATCAACGAAAATAGGTTTTGTAAAAACAAACTGAAACCTCAGAGGGTGTTCGTGGAGTTTTGTGAAAACACTAAAATCCTGAGAGAGTGTTTCTGTAAATAACTCTTCTTAAAATTAAATATTTTTATATTATTTTTTTCTTCGCCAAAGAGAGAAGAAAAAAAAAAAAACTCTTTCTGTTAATGAAAAGATAATGTATAATCTGACAGCCCCTTAAACAACATGAAGGGCAAGTTTGACATTGCTGTGTTGTAAAAATAATCACTATCAAATTTGATGCGAGAGAAAGAAGTTTGGCGTTTGGTAAACTTTTTGTTAGTTTGGCATTCTGTAAACTTTTTGTTAGTTTGACATTCGGTAAACTTTTTGTTAAAAGTCTTGTTGGAATTGATTCCCGCATAATCATTAAATCCATCACATTTTCTAAAATGATTCCCGCAAAATTAGAAAATGAAAGCACCTTATTAGCTGCTTTCCCTTATAATCAATGCTAAATGGGCACCAAACATAATCCCAATTTTTAACAATAAAGATTTTTTTTTTTATAAAAAAAAACCAACATTAGATATTCAATTCGCCATAAAATGCATATCTTGTATTTCTTTCACTTGGTCAAACTAGAAAAAAAAAAAAATCAAATTATGATTTTGCGCGTCTCAGCTCTTCATCTTTAGATTTTGTTCCATAGTTGTAATGTGAACATTTTCCCTCATAGTCTAAATCACAACTAAGGAAATTGAGCAATACTGGACTTGGCTGCTCACGTTCGGCTGTTGACCCAATTTGAACATCCTCTAGAACCAAAATTTACGAAAAAACATTCTATTTTGAAAAATGCACCAAAAAATAATACACCCTTTTTATAACATGCATTTTCATTCTATGACTTTAAATTCACAATTTGACCTCAAGGAAAAAAATAAATAAATTTCATTTATAAGTTAATGCTACTTCATAATTTCATTTTAACTAAAGTAAGTCAAAATTAAAATTATGATATGGGACTCACCACCTTTATACATATTTAAACTGATTATATATGGTTGTCTTGTTAATTACATGTTATACTTTCATAGATATTATCATTAATAAGTACATGCTTTAAATAAATATCCGCATATGTTTTGTTAGCCTTATCTCGTTGCACCTCCTGTATGTTAATACTTGGTGGCTAAGTTTAAAGGATTGTAGTGATCGACTTTGTTCATATTAATGATAGACACGTCTACTTTATTATAGTCAACCTAGGAGCACTATCACTTTGTGAGTTGTCACCTCCTGCTATAATTTCTTATATCTGGCAGCATAACATTCATATTTACATGCCAATTGACACCACTTACTTGATATGCCGACATTTCCTTTATCTCATCTTTAGTTGACTCTTATTTGTACTATAAATAGGAGCTACTTCACTGTTAATTCAATACAACTACTTTGAGAGATTGCATGCGGCAAATGCAAGGTAATAAAGAGATGCAAGGAAAGATGATATTGGAGGAGATACAGAGCTTTGTTTGTGTTTTAGGAGCTATACTTTGGAATCGAGGTAGGGGATTTCTTGCGGGACTTTACGGAGATTAATTTAATTGAATTTCGTGAGCATTAAATTATGCATGGTATTCTAGTTTAGTTGGTATTCTTTGTTATTGGTTGTTTACGTGTTGTTAATTATCATTATATTATTTTATTAATATTGACATGTTCATATGTTATCGGATAGGGCTGGAGTTCTTGGTTTGATAAAGAAAGTATGGAAAAAAGGGTAATGAGAAAGATCTTTTGTGTAATTGAGTCTGACCATTGTAGGGACCAAGTTTAGGCAAGCCCGTGTGCACAATAGAATAGGATATCGATGGTATAATTGTCGATTGAGTGATTTGGGTTTGAAGATCAATGGCTTAGACAAGACGACTAGCAAAAAGGGAATTATGAGATTATTAAGATGAGTGTTAGTTTATATACTGGGGCATCCATAATCACAGTGGTAAAGTGCATGGTATGAGACATGCAGATTTGTTTGCCCTATTATATAGATTAACGAGTTGGGTAGAATTGAAGCTCATTCATGGATTATTATATTTTATATGTTATGTGATTGCACGTCACTTAATTTAGTTATATCAATCTACTGTGGTAAGGTCTCATGTCCTTACTAAGTGGTGGTTGCTTATCCCTCACCCTGTTTAATTTTTCAGATGAATTAGTGGGTAAGACAAGGATTAAAACAACTAAGGGTGATAAAGCATTTTTATAACATAAGTTAATTTTTAAATCATATTTCGACTTACTTTTATTTTATTTTCTTACATACTAGGTGTGGGGTTTCCACGACCCTTGGGTCTGGGGCATGACAAAAATGGTCACTAAGAGTTTCTTGTTGCTATCCCTTTATGAACTATTACTCTTCTTTATTATACAATCTGAATTTGCCAATACATTCCATTTCAATTTGTTTTCCTTGTACGATACATCTTTTGCTCTTATTATTGTTAAAAATTTCTAGTTTACATACAGAGAGCTTCAGTTAAGGGATCTATCAAGTAAGTTTTTTTGAGGGATACCATTGTAGGGCCCACCCACATTATATTTTAATGACCCGAACCGTCTATTTTTCCGGTATTCATTCAAAGATTTTCTCCGCATACTTTACTTGAATCCGAATCCATTTGACAACTCAATCAAAGGGTTGTTATTTTAATATTTTCTTGATGCACCATGTTCGTTGATTTTGGTAGCCACAAGTAAACGTCTTAGTAGTTCCCCAACTTGTCTAGTGTTTTTGTAAAGATGATCTGTAAATGAAGACTTGAAAAATAGATGATTTAGATCGTTGTAAAAGAAAATTTAGTAAGCCCCTATATTTATATACATTCTATAAAATTAAAATAAATGATTCATATCGTTGTAATAATACTTTGTTTGGGTCAAAATCGTTGTAATAATATAGACACAAAAAAAATGTAATTTTTGCTTATTTCGTGCATATTGACTGAACATGAGGAAAAGAAAGACAATTCAATAACTTAAAAGAAAAGACACATTTGTGAATCTTGACCAACACATTTGTGTAAAAAGAAGAGAAGAAGGGAAAAACATATTTTATAATGAATAAATTAACCAACACAACAAAACAAGGCTTCCTTCCTTGCATTGCATTCTTCCACGTGCCCTCTAGTCTCCACCATGACTTTGACTTATTACAAAGATGATTTGCTTGCTTGCTTAGTATGGAAGAAAATACAAAAAATCATGCTCTTGCCGCGTGGCATGCTTCATGCTTTGCACTTGTGTTGTGACGTGAATTGACTTACCACGTACACATTCGCTTTGCCAACCGGGTCAAGTGGGGCCGAATCCGGCCAACCCGACCCCTTATACAACTTACCAACCCAACCGACTTCTTAAAATGTTGTTAAGGTTGGGCTAGCTATATTTATTAGCTATTTTATTGTTGCCATGCAATTAAATTCATAAAGAATTGAATTTTTTTTAGACATTAGGTCATCTGTAGTCATAGGACTAAATATAGTCTAGGACTACAAATTTAGCCCCTCAAAATATTAATTTTTTAAAAAATAGTGCATGGTTAAATTTTTCTATCTCCAGCCATGCAGGGCTATATTTTAGGGTCCTTCATATTTTATTATTTTGAAAATGAGAATGGGGAATGCTTTAATGATTGGTTGTTGAAAAGCACATGAATGAGGCACACTATAAATTTGGCATAGGCCAAAGCTAGGCTACATTTGGCCCGATTGGAGGGCTAAAGGGCCAATTGATCACTCATAGTTTGTTTTTCCCTGCATGAGAGAATGATGCTAATGGGGAAACCTACTTTGACTATATTAATTCCACCATTAAAAACTACCTATAAAACTCCACCATTAAGCAAAAACCAAAATCAAAGAACCTCTAAAACTAATTACAAAACCTAAAATGCGATGAGAGAAAATAATCCCATCTTCCTAAATTATAGCAACATTCCTAAAGCACTTAAACTCTGTAAAGATATCAACGGTCCTCACTCTGCCACATGTCAGAAGATTGAAGAAGAGAGTTGTTGAAATATTGTTAAGACTGTTAGACAGTTTTTAGCAAAAGAGTTAGTGTTCTGTTAAAGAAGTTAGAGAGGTTAGGAGGTTAGAAACATATATACAAAGCTTTGATAAGCTAATATAAAGACCATCACTGTACTGTGTTGAATTAATCAATGAATGAATACATCAGTTCTTCTCCTAAGATTTTCTGCTTCTCTCTGTTAAATCTCTGTTCAATATTGCTATTCTGACATGGTATCAAGAGCCATAGTACGATCCTGAGCTTCTTTGCTTCCGCATTCCTCTTCTTTGCTTACAATCTCTGTTCTTCTGTCTGTATCTTCTCCTCTCTTCTTCTTTGTTAAAATTCTTGGGTTTCTTTCTCTCTTCTTTCTCACTACTTTCGTAGT
>NC_024127.1:36727301-36746314 GCF_000346735.1 Prunus mume
TTCAGTCTACTTGATCAATAGAATGCCTTGTAAAACTCTTCATTTCAAATCTCCTTATTTCTTATTGTTTGGTTCTGCTCCAGCCATTACTCATCTAAGGGTATTTGGTTGTGCTTGCTTTCCTTTGCTCAAGCCTTATAATACAAACAAACTTCAGCCTAAAACTTCTACTTGTGTCTTTCTAGGCTATGCAGGACAATATAAAGGCTATATTTGTTTTTCTCTCACTACCAATAGACTGTTTGTTACTCGACATGTTTTTTTTTTATGAAACTCTGTTTCCATTCACATTTGTCCATCCAGTCAGTATTTCTTCATCTCAGTCTCTCACTTCCTCTTCTCCTCCTCCATCTATTTCATTCACTAATACTGTTTTATCGCCTATCTCTTCTCTTTCTGTTTCCTCACCTTCCCCACCTATCTCTGAAGTCGTTGCACCTTTGAATTCTTCTCTTTCTGCTACACAGTCTCCTCTCCCTGTGGATCCTGATTTTCAGCCTGAAAGTCTTCGTGTTATCTTGCCTCTGCCACCTGTAAATCTGCATCCTATGACAACACGGTCTAAGAATGGCATCTCCAAGAGGAAGGCTTTTTCTGCTTCTTCATCTGTTGATTTATCTACAATTGAGCCAAGTTCCTTCAAGGCTGCCTCTCAATCACCAGAATGGCAATCTGCGATGAGGGAGGAAATTGAGGCTCTTCATGCTCAAGGTACTTGGGATTTGGTTCCTCTCCCAGCTCATAAGAATCTTGTTGGTTGTAAATGGGTTTATAGGATCAAGAAGAATGCAGATGGTTCTATAGCTAGGCATAAGGCTCGCTTGGTTGCTAAGGGATTTAGTCAAGAGGAGGGTATTGATTATTATGAGACCTTCAGTCCGGTAGTTAAACCAACCACGGTTCGATTAATTCTTGCTCTTGCTGCTCAGTTTCAGTGGTCCTTACGGCAGCTTGATGTTAAAAATGCATTCTTGCATGGGGTTCTTCAAGAGGAGGTTTATATGACACAACCTCAAGGCTTTGCGAGTAAGCATCATCCTTCTGACTTTGTTTGCAGACTCAAGAAGTCCTTGTATGGTTTAAAACAGGCTCCTCGTGCCTGGAACGAAAGGTTTACTAGCTTCTTACCAAGCTTGGGTTTTCAAGCTTCAAATGCAGATCCGTCTCTCTTTATTCAACATTCATCGCTTGGTACTGTGGTTTTGCTTCTTTATGTTGATGATATCATTCTTACTGGCAGTAATTCCTCTCTTATTACATCTGTAATTGGTGCTTTAACTCAGGAGTTTGATATGAAGGATTTGGGCCAGTTGACTTATTTTCTGGGGCTGCAAATTTCATATCAGTCTGCTGGCTTGTTTGTGTCTCAAACTAAGTATATCAAGGAACTGCTTGACAGGGTTGATTTGCAGGATTCAAAACCATGTCCTACTCCTTGTCTCCCATATCACAGACTGTTGAAAGATGATGGCAAACCTTATTCTCATCCAGAGCAGTATCGAAGCATTGTTGGTGCTCTGCAGTACCTCACTTTCACAAGGCCAGATATTGCCTTCTCAGTGAATCAAGCTTGTCAATTTATGCATAATCCCATGGAGTCTCATGTTGTGGCAGTTAAGAGAATCCTGCGGTATTTGAAAAGAACTCTTGATTTTGGCATTTGGTTTAAGCCTGGTCTTCTTCATCTGCACGCTTATAGTGATGCTGACTGGGTTGAGGATCCTAATGATCGCAGATCTGTTTCAGGATTTATTGTTTACTTAGGCTCTAGTCCTATTTCTTGGGCTTCTAAAAAGCAACATACTGTCTCTCGTTCATCCACTGAGGCTGAATATAGGGCTTTGGCTATTGCTGCTGCTGAACTTGCATGGATCAGACAGTTGTTCTGTGATCTGCACGTCCCATTACATGTTCCTCCTTTAATTCATTGTGATAATATCTCTGCTATTGCTCTCTCTTCCAACCCGGTGTTTCATTCCCGAATGAAACATCTCCAAATTGATTATCATTTTGTCAGAGAACGAGTCATTCGAGGTGATTTACTTGTGCAACATGTCTCATCTGCGGAACAATTTGCTGACATTCTCACTAAGGGGCTGTCTATTCCTTTATTCCAGCATCATTGTTCCAATCTCATGCTTGGCTCCTCCAAGCATGAGATTGAGGGGGCATGTAAAGATATCAACGGTCCTCACTCTGCCACATGTCAGAAGATTGAAGAAGAGAGTTGTTGAAATATTGTTAAGACTGTTAGACAGTTTTTAGCAAAAGAGTTAGTGTTCTGTTAAAGAAGTTAGAGAGGTTAGGAGGTTAGAAACATATATACAAAGCTTTGATAAGCTAATATAAAGACCATCACTGTACTCTATTGAATTAATCAATGAATGAATACATCAGTTCTTCTCCTAAGATTTTCTGCTTCTCTCTGTTAAATCTCTGTTCAATATTGCTATTCTGACAAACTCCACCATTACGGAAGGGTTGCGTTCATAGGACGGCATCAATTTTCATTAGTAGGAGTCCTTAGGTATTTAACACGTTACAAAAGTATACATGTCATCGCATCAAAACCTGAAATTTATTTCAACAAAATGAAGATAAATATTACTAAATCAAAAGTTAGTTGGTAAATTAGATTTAGAAACGCAAATGACTCTCTCTCTCTCTCTCTCTCTCTCTCTCTCTCTCTCTCTCTCTCTCATAAACGCTCGACAGTCTCAAAACAATTTTGCTCTTGGTCTCGTGACGACATTGTTCGTCCATCAACCAACCCCACCGTTTCTCTATTACCACAATTAATCCAATCTCTTGCTTCGTTTATTTTTCCCCAAAAACATAAACAAAATCTCTCGCTATAAGTGCACACAAAAAACTATGATACGGCTCCTCTCCTTCTCTCTCTAACCTCCTCATGAAAATAACCACAAATTAAACCTTCCTCCACCCAATTCTCACTCTAAACAACAAAACCTGTCTCCTCATTTTTTTGAGAAAACACAGCCAGAAAACTAGTAACCATGATCACTTGCAAGGACGTATACGAAGTTTTTGCAGCCATTGTCCCTTTATACGCGGTTATGATCTTAGCCTATGGCTCCGTCCGGTGGTGGAAAATCTTCACACCAGACCAATGCTCCGGCATAAACCGCTTCGTAGTGCTGCCATTGCTCTCCTTCCACTTCATCTCCTCCAACAATCCTTACACCATGAACTACAAATTCCTCCTCGCCGACTCCCTCCAAAAAGTAGTCATCCTGGTCGCCCTCTTCCTCTGGCAAGCCTTCTCCAAATGCGGCAACCTTGAGTGGATGATCACTCTCTTCTCCCTCTCCACCCTCCCCAACACCCTCGTCATGGGCATCCCTTGTAAGACAATAAATTGTCTTAATCCATAAAAGATGATCTTCTAATCCTAAGAGGACTCGGGTTTTGTTTTGATCAAGAGATACAACTCAATCCTCATCAGATAATACTTGTACAGAGCTTATTAAAATCAAACACAAGTATTATCAGGATTCCTAATACAACATGGATTGAAACAAACCTATTCTAATGCAAAAAGGACACTCGAATACTTCTTGATAGGCAAGGCTTTCGTAGTGATGCATCTATAAATAGAGGTCCCTTCCCTTGCAGCAAACAAGCTCTCTAAAATCAGTACTCACCCTATCTAAGAGAAAGAGATAAAGTGCTGCAGAGGGAAGAAGACTTTCTAGACGAAACCAGAATTCTCTTCTGCTTCAATGGCTGAACAAGGTTAGTATTATTGCATAAAGGCTTAGTACAGACTTACATGTGGTATCAGAGCTCTAGGCTTTTGTTCTTTAATCTGACTAATTGATCGTAAGCTATAAAGTATGCAGTTTTTCTTTTGTTTGTAAATCTTAACTGTTAAAAGAGCATAAGGTTATCTCTGCTCATAAAGTTTTGACCAAAAATTTGAAAACTGCTATGCAGAATGAGTAAGCCACAGCTGCTCAGGCTGTGTAGGAGTTCTTGAATTTAACAGTTTGGTCAGAAAATTGCATCAGTGTTCGTAGCCTTCTATATAATTCTCCATCCACAGATGGAAAGTTGTACAGATTGATCACAGCACTTATGGAACAATCTGGACAGTTGATTGCACTGACATGTGAGTATCTTTACATCCACAGATGTGAGTTACTTGCGTAGGAAGCTTGTACGATTAACTGTCTATTATTTTGGAACATGTTTAAACTTAAATCCAAATGTATGAGATAACATGTTTAAGTAAAGTTTTAGGGACAGTTTTATTTAATTTGTATTGCAAATTCTACAGTGAATCACAACTCCATCGAAACCTTGACTGGATCTAATTATAGCAAATGGAAACAAGATCTGGAAATATCTCTAGGTTTTCTAGATTACGATTTTGTGCTCAGAGAGGAACCTCCCCACGAACCAACAAAGAGGCACCTCCCCAGGAACCAGCTGCAGATGCTTCTGCAGAAACTAAGACTAAGTTTGCCAAATGGGAAAAGGCAAACAAGATGGCTATGTTAATCATGCAAAGGGCTATGTCTTCATCAGTGAAAGGAAGCATTCCTAAATCTAAGAATGCACAGCAATACTATGAGTCAATTGCACAAAGGTTCAAGGAATCTGAAAAAGCTGTCAAGAGTTCCCTGCTGAATCAATTGATTGATATGAAGTATGATGGACAGGGTTGTGTGAGAGCTCATATCATGAACTTGATTGACTTAGGAACAAAATTACAAGAGCTGGATATGACAGTAGATGAGGACATGATGGTCCATTTTGCACTGAATTCATTGCCTAAAGAATTTAAATCTCTCAAGGAAACCTACATTGCTCAGAAGGAGACCTGGACCTTGAATGATCTTATTACTATTTCTGTCCAACAAGAGCACAATATCATAAGAGAAAAGGGAGCCAAAATGGTCAACATGGTTCAGACTAAACAGAACAAAGAAAACAAGTATAAACCTGCTGCTGGGAAAGAAAAGGAGAACAGTACAGATAAGGCTTTGAAACCTACAACTGGATTAGGTTGCCTACAATTGGATTAGGTTGTTTCTTTTGCAAGAAAGCAGGACACATGAAGAGAGACTGCAGGAAATACAAAAAGTGGCTGGAAAAGAAGAAGGGAAAAGGTAATAACAATCTGATTTTGGTCTGTTTCGAATCTAATTTGGTTAATTTCTCATGTGATTCATGGTGGTTGGATAGTGGTGCTTCTATTCATGTAGCTAATTCCTTGCAGGAGTTTACAAGCAAGAGGCTGCCAAGCAAGGATGAAGTGAAGGTGTTCGTGGGAAATGGAGAAGAAGTCCAAGTTAATTACATAGGGACAGTTAGAATCAAGTTAGAATTTGGTTTTGTTTTGGAATTAGATGAAGTAGTTTATGTTCCTTCTATGAAGAAAAGTTTGATTTCAGTTACTAGACTTGTAAAATCAAAGTTCAGTTTGAATTTTGATGGAACTGGTTGTTCTATTTTCAGAAATAAAGTTTTAGTTGGCAAAGCAAGTCTCATTGATGGAATGTTTAGATTAAACTGCAAAAGAACTGAAATGGAAATAAACACTGTGCAAACCAAAACCAATGAGATTTCCTTCAAATTATGGCATAAAAGACTTGGACATGTTTCAAAAGAAAGGATAACACAACTGTGTAAGGAATCTGTCTTACCACCATTGAATCATGAAAACGAAGATGAAGTTTGCATTCCATGTATCAAAGGGAGATTAACCAACTTAAGAAAGAAAGGGGCATTGGGAAACAAAGGTTTACTGGAACTCATTCATACGGATATATGTGGACCCTTTCCAAATCCAACTCATGAGGGATTTAACTACTTTATAACTTTTACAGATGATTTTTCAAGATATGGATATATCTATCTCATTAAAGAAAAATCAAGTGCATTGGACAAGTTCAAAATTTATAAGGCTGAAGTAGAAAACCAGTTGAACTTGAAAATAAAGGTGGTTAGATCGGATAGAGGAGGAGAGTACTATGGAAGGTTTGATGAGACTGGAAGGAATCCTGGACCTTTTGCTAAGTTTCTTCAAGAAGAAGGAATTATAGCTCAGTACACCAACCCAGGTACACCTCAACAAAATGGAATTTCAGAAAGAAGAAACAGGACCTTGAAAGACATGATAAGGAGTATGATGAGCTGTACAAATCTGCCAATTTTTCTTTGGGGAGAGGCTTTAAAAACAGCAAACTATATTCTAAATAGAATTCCAACCAAAAGCATTAATAGAATTCCCTATGAAGTGTGGAATGGAAGGAAGCCTAGCATTAAACATCTGAAAATATGGGGCTGTAAAGCAGAAGCAAAACCTTACAATCCAGCAGAAAAGAAGTTGGATCCAAAAACCATAAGTGGTTTCTTTGTTGGCTATCCTGAAAGAACAAAGGGATACAGATTTTATTGTCCCAAACACACTACCAGATTCATAGAAACCTCAAGAGCAGTCTTTATAGAAACTGACCAAGAAATAGATGAGGAAGAAAGTTTTAGTTTTGAAGAAATAATCTTGAACCATGACATGCCACAGAATCCAAGTAAAGAAATTGTTAGATTACCTCAAATGGATTCAATCAACACTCAACTCGAACACACTGAAGAGACCAATGTCAATGAACCTGAAATTGCAGAACCAATGGAGTTAAATAACAATCAAGCACCACCAGCAGAAAATCAAGACATGGCTCAAGCACAAGAAGTAGCAAATCCAGAACCAAACTTGGAACTAAGAAGATCACAAAGGCAAAGAAAACCTGCCTTAGGAGATGATTATTTTGTATACCTACAGGGAGCAGAACATGATGTGAATATCATGGAAGATCCTGCAACATTCAAACAGGCCATGACAAGTGAAAAGAAAGAAAACTGGTTTGCAGCAATGAAGTCAGAACTGAATTCAATGGAGAAAAATGGAGTCTGGAAGCTTGTGACCTTACCTCAAGGTTGCAAACCAATTGGTAGTAAATGGATATTTAAAACGAAACTGGACTCAAAAGGACAGATAGATAGGTATAAGGCAAGATTGGTTGCAAAGGGATTCACACAGAAAGAAGGAATAGATTTTAATGAGACTTTCTCACCGGTCTCGACCAAGGATTCATTAAGGGTTATCATGGCCCTTGTAGCACATTTTGACCTCCACTTGCACCAGATGGACGTCAAGATAGCTTTCCTAAATGGAAATTTGGAAGAAGACATATACATGGTGCAACCTGAAGGTTTTGTTCAAGAAGGGGGAAAGAACTTGGTCTGCAAGTCAATCTATGGTTTAAAGCAAGCCTCTAGACAGTGGTACCTAAAGTTCAACAAGGTAGTGAAAGACTTTGGTTTTGTTGAAAATGTTTTAGATGAATGCATATACATGAAGATGAGTGGGAGACATTTCATTTTACTAGTTTTGTATGTAGATGACATTTTACTGGCCTGCACAAATCTCACCATGTTACATGACTGCAAGAATTTCCTATCTAAGAATTTTGAAATGACTGATCTAGCTGAGGCATCATATGTTTTAGGCATTGATATAAGCAGAGATCGAAAGAATGGGGTACTTGGACTATCACAAAAATCCTACATAGAAAAGGTGCTCAAGAGATTCAATATGCAAAACTGCACAGGAAGTGATATTCCTATTGCAAAAGGGGATAAGCTAAGCACTGAACAAGCACCTAAGACTGAGCAAGAAAAGCTGGAAATGGTTGACAAACCATATGCTTCACTAGTTGGAAGCCTAATGTATGCGCAGGTTTGTACCAGACCTGACTTGGCTTTTGCAGTCAGTATGCTAGGAAGATTTCAGTCCAATCCTGGACAAGCTCACTGGATTGCAGGGAAAAGAGTGTTAAGATACTTGCAAAGGACAAAAGATTACAAACTAACATTCAAAAGAAGTGGCACGCTGGAATTACAAGGTTATGCAGATGCTGATTTTGCAGGATGTCAAGACTCCATGAAATCAACATCAGGTTTTGTATTCATGTTTGGAGGAGGTGCAGTGTCGTGGAGAAGTGTAAAACAACCTTTGACAGCAGGTTCAACTATGTTTGCAGAGTTTCTAGCATGCTATGAGGCCACCTCTCAAGCCATATGGTTAAGAAATTTCATTATCAGTTTGAATGTGGTTGAATCGATACACAGACCAATTCAAATATGGAATGACAACAGCGCAGCTGTTTTGTTTGCAAAAGGAAACAAAAGGACAAAGGGTTCAAGACTATTGGATGTCAAGTTCATAATAGTGAAGGAGAAAATTGCTCAAGGCTATACTAATATAAGTCATATCAGTACAGACAAAATGATAGCAGACCCTCTCACAAAAGGAGTCCCAAATGCAGTGTTCCATAGGCATGTTATGAGCATGGGATTAAGGAATGATTTGAATGCTTAAATCAGTGGGAGCCTTGTTAAGTTTAGAGTAGTTTTCTGTTAAAGTCTTAATTTACAGTTGGTTATGGTTTTCGATGGATGTTGATTTCAGTTTCTGATTCAGAAATAAAGTTTTCTAGTTAAACAGTTTACACGTTTAATTGTTATGTATATATATTCTTATAAACACTTGAATGAATTGAGCAGAAAGCTAGCTGAAGATGTCTGCATATGATTTTCATTCATGACAGGATATCATTTTAAATGATAAGACCTTAGTAGTCAAATTAAGGGACAATGAATAGACATGTTCATAAAGCTTTACAGTGAAACATGTTTATTTTTCTGTTTAATCTTGATGGAAGCTTATGTGGTTTTAAAGAATGATCAATGTGATTATAAAGACTCTGGATCCTTATATATTCAGTGAAGTCTTGATGGTTCCTTTTCATTCTTTAAAATTGACAATTGCTTGAAGGAATCAGATTGAGTTATATTTCACCAAGGCCTTAAGTGATCAACACAAAACTTTGGGATTAATCGATCAAGTGGGAGAATGTAAGACAATTTATTGTCTTAATCCATAAAAGATGATCTTCTAATCCTAAGAGGACTCGGGTTTTGGTTTGATCAGGAGATACAACTCAATCCTCATCAGGTAATACTTGTACAGAGCTTATTAAAATCAAACACAAGTATTATCAGGATTCCTAATACAACATGGATTGAAACAAACCTATTCTAATGCAAAAAGGACACTCGAATACTTCTTGATAGGCAAGGCTTTCGTAGTGATGCATCTATAAATAGAGGTCCCTTCCCTTGCAGCAAACAAGCTCTCTAAAATCAGTACTCACCCTATCTAAGAGAAAGAGACATAAAGTGCTGCAGAGGGAAGAAGACTTTCTAGACGAAACCAGAATTCTCTTCTGCTTCAATGGCTGAACAAGGTTAGTATTATTGCATAAAGGCTTAGTACAGACTTACATCCCTGTGCTCAAAGCCATGTACTGCGACTTCTCCGCCACCTGTTCAGATTGTCGTTTTGCAGAGCGTGATCTGGTACACTCTCATACTCTTCATGTTCGAGTACCGCGGCGCCAAGCACTTGATCTCGGATGAGTTCCCGGAGACTGCAGCTTCGATCACGTCGTTCAGAGTTGCCTCTGATGTCGTTTCGCTCAGTGGTCGAGAGCCTCTGCAAACAGACGCGGAGATCCGCGACGACGGGAAGCTTCACGTGGTGGTGAAACGATCCAATGCGTCGTCTTTCAACTGGTCACACAGGTTACACTCGTTGAATTCGATGACCTCGCGGGCTTCCAATCTAACTGGAGTCGAGATTTACTCCGTGCAGTCTTCCCTTGAGATGACCCCACGGCCATCCAGCTTCAACCAGACTGAATTTTACGCCATGTTTAGTTCCAGCAAGGCGCCCAGCAGCAAACACGCTATACAAACAGTTTCCAAGGCGGATTCGGGGATGATGAGGAGGCGTTGAAGATGAGCGCTACTAATAAGAAGAGGAGGGAGAAGAGTATGAGTTGTGAGGTCTTCAATGGTGGTATGGTCTCTTCGTATCCGCCTGCGAACCCAATGTATGAAAGGTCTACCAGTGGTGTGCCGAAGAAAAGAGATAGTGGTGGTGGTGAGGCAGTGCGTATAATAAGGACCTCCATATGTTTGTTTGGAATTCCAGTGCATCGCCAGATTCCGAAGGGAATCTTAGACATGCAGTAAATCGAGCTGCTTCCACTGACTTTGGGGTAATTGATCCTTCCAAGGCTGCAGCTCTTCAACAACATGAAACTGCTGCTTCAAAATGTGAGTAGCATGTAATTTTTGGCTTAATTGCTTTATTAGCCCTTTAATTATGGTCAAATCTGACTTTCCCTGAAATTTAAGTGACACACTTTATTTCATTGATCAAGGCTTATACCGTCCACTTCATCCAATAATACGTTATTTTTTAGAATAATATTAGTCTTACCATATTTTTTATACCACAATTTTATACCACATGATGTGGCAGCTGATGTGTACATACCACGTCATGTAAAATACTAGTTTTTGTTTTTCTAATTTTATTTATTAAAATACACTTCATTCATTTAATTGATATGTCATATGATATGGACATGCCACATCATGTGGTATAGAAATATGAGATAATAATGTGGTAAGTGTAGCATTACTATATTTTTTATGACGTGACAAGAGTATTTTATTAATTTCATACATGTTGGTCATTTACTCGCTATTCTGAATATGTGATGTGACAAAGTAGAATAAAATGTTAAAAAAAATTTTGAATAAAAAATTTATAACATTTTAAAAAAGTATTTAATAGTAAAAAATATATCAATTAAAAATAATAATAAAATAACTTTTTTTTTGGGGCAAACAAATCTCTTTCCTCTCTCTGTGTTCCTTCATAACCAGAAATTATAAAATGGTACCAGAATACAACATCATGCTATAGCTTCGGTGGGTGTAGGTAGGTTCGGCTGGGGAGAGTGGGGTCTTGGTAGAGTTTGTTTTAATTTTAATTTTATGTTATTTTATATCACATACCCATAATAGTAGGTAAATGACTAGCGTTTATGAAATTACTAAAACACCTCTACCACATCATAAAAATTAACAAGCTTTTGGATATAACACTTTTTTTTTTTTTTTTTTGGTGAGAAAGAGAATTCATTCATAGAACCAAAGACGTACAAAGAGAAACATGATATAGTGTCATGGACTAACAAGAGAGTCTAAATTAGGTCACTTTGGACCATTACAATAAAAGAACAAATCAAAAACGAAAACTAACACAAAGACCTCTGACGAGAAACACAACTACAGGCCAACACAATAGACCCACATGAGAGGACCATAGAAACCCCAAATAGTAAACCTATATGAGAGGACCGTGGAACATCCCAACTATCAAAAGAAGCCTTCTATGAGCAAAATCATAGTCTTTTGACACCCACACAAATTGCAAGGCATACCATAGTAGAAACTAGGAGAAAACACAAAGGAGGAACACAAACAACAGTAAAAGTATCTCTACGAGGCACTCCACTTCAACTTAAAACCTGACAAAGAAAATCTCCTATAACCAAGCATAGTTCTTTGGTCGGTGCAGAGTAGAGCACCACATCTCAACAACTTCCACCAGCGTCGCTGCTGCTACTGTTGAAACAGAGACAAAACATTAGCCACCAGGTATCACAATTCTCCCGAGGAGAGACACAATCCAGTGTCATTATTGTCGCCGTTGCCGAGACAAAGACAACACTAGTCACCTAAAACACTGCAAAAATAACCAAACAAAACAAACAGACAAACATACCTAGATCCAAACAGATCTAGACTATCTGGGGTGGGGAAGGGGAGGAGAAGAGGGGATAAGAGGAAGGGAAAAGATGGGAGAAAAAGAAGGGGATGAGGAGATGAACTGCAGTGGCCACCTTCCCCCCTTGGCTTCCTTGCGGTTGGTTGCCTATAATGAGAAAGAAGACCAGGGTGCGACTAGGCTTCTGGATGTAGTTGATAACAAGAGGCAACGTGGAGCATCAAAAACCTAAATAAAATGGGGAAAGTGAGTCACTTTAACTTCCAGGCGGGAAAATGAGATTTTAACAATAATTTTAGGGGGCAACGTAAAGCAATTGAGCCACAATTTTATGATCCCATCCCCAACTATATTTGCCTTTTGTGTAAATTGCTAGGCAAGTACTTATGTGAGCCGTTTCAGTCAATTGATGCCTTATTTACTGGACACAAATTTCATTTTCTATAACAAAAACAATAAGGAATTCCTTTCACATAGATTTGAATTTTTATTTTCTTCTGTATTCTCATTTAATTTGTTCACAAAATAATGTCACTATTTTACTTGTTAGAAATAAATGAGATGCATAAAATTCATATTTGAGTTTAGTGAATAAATTTGGTGATCCCATTTCAAAAATCGTGAGATTTTTTTGGTTCGAAATGAAGGGCTCAATCTTGATTGGTATTTGGTTTATATCCTCATTTAAATGTGCAGGTATGCATGATTTAATTTTAAATAGGAGTCCTAGGAGGAAAATGAGTGAAGACAGGGAGCTTGAGATAGAAGAAGGATCCAAGTTTCCAGCATGTGCGTCTCCGTACAGTAGTTTCCAAAAGAAGGTGGACATGGAAGATGGAGGTGTAGCCAAGAAGCACCAAATGCTTCCCGCTAGTGTCATGATTAGACATATACTTATCATGATCTGGAGGAAGCTTATTAGAAACCCCAACACCTACGCCAGCCTTCTTGGCTTGGCCTGGTCTCTCATATCATACAAGTAAATCTCTCTCTCTCTCTCTCTCTCTCTCTCTCTCTCTCTCTCTAAAGTGCACCCATCATGCATTTTGTAGAAACCACTCAAAATATTACCAATAATGCTAAGCGTATCACTCACAAAAATATTTTGTGAGAGTCCAATTTCATTTTTTACGAGAAATGTGATCAACAATCTTTACATAGCAGAAGAGACTAAGAAATTCCTGAAACTGATCCACCTAAATTAATATTTCAATCATTCACAGGTGGCACATCAAAATGCCAACAATTGTAAGTGGATCCGTATCGATATTATCTGATGCTGGCTTGGGAATGGCTATGTTCAGTCTCGGTATTTATCTTCAATTGGCTCCAGTATATATTGACCTAAATGAACCACATAAAAGTATACTTTTTTAACCACTGTTTTTTTTTTCTTTCCAGGATTATTCATGGCTTTACAACCAAAGATCATAGCTTGTGGAAAATCTGTTGCAACATTTGCAATGGCTGTTAGGTTTTTAACAGGCCCAACAGTGATTGCTGCAACCTCTATTGCTGTTGGTCTTCGGGGAGTTCTTTTACATGTTGCAATAGTTCAGGCTCACAATCTCAATCTCCCAGCTATTTATACCCACTTTTTTAAAACTTAAGTTAAGAATTTAAAACTGCATATGTAATTAAATGCTTAAATACTTTTGTTTTCAGGCTGCTCTTCCTCAAGGCATTGTTCCTTTTGTATTTGCCAAGGAATACAATGTCCATGCAGACGTACTTAGCACTGCGTAAGTTTATTTACTTATTTAAGGAGTTCTTCCTGAATTTTAAGGAGCCATGCTTTCATCCCAACAAAATTGATGATGAAAAAAAAGGACCTTGAAGTCAGGCTTAAGTGAGCACCTTGATACATCTTACTCGCTAGATAGAAATTAAGTAATAGATTTAGAGCTTAGAAATCTTGTTTATATATTTTACTGACAAGGGTTAAATTATTGTTTACTTTAATTTTTTTTTTCTTCGGGTGAAAATTTTTCTTTTATAATATTGGTTACACCAATGTCAATGTACCTCTTTTATAAATACTTCATATAAAATCTATGCAATATATACTTCATATGGTTTAAATATTTGTTGGGGTTTGGATTGGATGAGCAAATAGACGAGACTTCGTTTGAAGTTTCTGAGAAATACTGTTGATTATATATATATATATATATATATATTTTAATACGGAAACTTTTTTGTTATGAATTATATAGACATCTGAAGATGCGCGTGTTAGATGTTTTGTTTTGTTTGATTGAACATATGTGAGTCGAATTTGATCAGAAGAGTAGTAGCAAACACTAATTCTATTTTCATATATTTGAAGATAGAATTACAGTTGAATAAATCAAGACAGAAGAAAGAATTCCATAACATATACATCAATTAAACTCAAATTAAACTAAAATAGCATACCTCAATTCAAGTAAAATCCAAACAGAGTTCAGAGCGAGGTTCAACTTTTAGAGCCAATAAAAAACACAAATCTATGCAGTACAAAAAAATTTCATAGCACAACATATATATCATCACAATCAACAATTGAAGCTCTCAAAAGAAGCACAATCTCCATTTTAGCGGAAGAATTTCCAAATAAATAGAAGCAGAGCTTTGAAGCCCAATCCAAAACCAATACGAAGCCAATCAAATACTCTAATTTGCTTGTGCAAAATAAAAAACAAGCACATATTCAGAACATGATTTCAATCTCAAATCAAGCTTCAAAACCAAAATTGCAATCCAAATTCGAAGAAATCAACTTATCCAATTACTTGATCCGCACTGTACATAGAGCACAATTAATTTAAACAAATAATCAAACGAGAAAATATAAGCAGTTATCTATAAATCGAAGACTCAAATGATAATTCACGAAGAGAAAAAGAGAAGTTCATGTTGGCGTGACTTGTGGACCATTGACTTTATTTCTTTGTACACCAAAGATTCCCATAATAATAATAATTGATTTACTTTAATTCATGATTTTCTACTGTAAATAGAAATATGAATTTATTATTTTACTTGGCCACTAAGGCTTCGTTGTCTAATAAATATGATCTCCTACAAGGAGAGGAATACACAAAAAATTTCTACAAACAAATATTCTCTCGTAGTTCTCATATTTTAGCATGGTATCAGATGAGCGATCTTGGGATTGTTGACTCTAATTTCAAACCCTAGTAGCCGCCATGAGGGGAGGATGATTTTTTCATTTCTTATGGAGGTAGCACCATTGACCTTGCCTCTCATTCTCACCCGACGTTAGCCGAATTGAGTGCTCATATGCAGAACCAGACCCTAAACCCAATCTTGACTCAGAATCTGATCCCGACCCCAACCTGATCTAGACTCAGGATTAACCAGGGCCCCGATTCCGACCTCATTCTTCGAAGAAATGATTTCGAAAAAGACTCAAACCCTGACTCCGACTCAAATTCCGATCCAAACTCCTACTCAACCTATATCATATGCATCTTTCGCTGCATAGATTTCGACTTCTTGACCAATGACTCTGACACATGGACAAGATTACACATCATGTGGTGATTCGAGACACACCCGTGAGAATTGTTTTAAATTGCATTGCTACCCCAAATGGTGGGCTACTCTCAACGATTGAACATGACTCGATACTACCAATAATGGTACTGGTTATGGATTCCATACTTCAGATAAGAGTGATTCCATGGGCTAGATAATTGATTTCGATGCAACTGATCATATGACGTTTGATCCTGAAGATTTTATGGTCCAGATGAACTTGTATTGCTAATGCCAATGGACAGGAACTGGCACTATTGCTCTCTCATCTTTTCTCTCACTCTCTAATGCTTTACTTGTTCCATCTCTATCCAATAAATTGATGTCAGTTAGTTAGATTACTGAACAATTGAATTGTTGTGTTCGAATTTACTTGAGTTTTTGTTTTATTTAGGATATTCATACTAAAGAAATTCTTAGTCGTGGTACTAAGAGATAGGGGCTCTATTATGTGGATGACTTTAGTCCCGGCATGGCTAACAATGTGATGCATCCTTCTGATAGCAAACAAAAGCAAATTTAGTTGTGGCACCATCAATTGAGACATATATATCTTTGAGGTAATTACTCATACTACACTTGTGAATTTAAAGGATAAATGTATTGAATATCAATTAAATTTCAGGCATAATCATGGGAAGCCACCAAACCATTATTCACAAGACATTAAAGTATCCAATTGCGAATCATGTATCCAATGAGAAGCTATCTGAACCATTCAAGGCTTTTGTGCACCAGTTGTCTGCTATCCATATCTCAATCAAGGTTGCTAAAGCAGTGAAAGATCCTAAGTGGGTTCGAGCTATAAAGTAGGAGAAAGCTCTTGAGAAAAATAAGACTTGAGCACTGGAAACTTTACCATAAAGAAAAAGGATGGTCGGATGTAGATGGGTGTTTATTATAAAACACAATGCCGATGGATCTATTGAGTGATACAAGGTAAGACTTGTGGCAAAAGGGTACACAAAGACCTACAATATAGACTATGAAGAAATCGTAGTAATTTGGATTGACCACTACACCAGTTTGATGTAAACAATGCTTTCGTGCATGGAGAACTCATAGAGGAAGTGTATATGGACATTCCTTCTGAATATAATACTATTCATACTGGAACAGTATGCAAATTACAAAAGGCATTGTATGGATTGAAACAGTCATCGCGCACATGGTTTGGGCAGTTTATCATGGCGATGAAGAACAACGGTTTCAAACAGAGTAACTCATATCATACTTTGTTTTTGAAACATCATAAAGGGAAGGTAACAACTTTAATAATTTATGTTGGTGATATGATTATTAATGGGAATGATAAACAAAAAATATCTCAACTACAAGACTATTTGGCTCTTGAATTTGATAAGAAGAATCTAGGTGGACTTAAGTATTTCTTGGGCATTGAGGTGGCCCGATCACAGCAAGACATATTTCTCTCTCAAATGAAATATGTCTTGGACTTGTTGACAAATACAAGAATGCTAGATTGCAAACCTATAGACACTCATATTGTTCATAATCTTCATATTAGAGAATACCCGGATCAAGTTCCAACTAACAAAGAAACATACCAACGGTTAGTAGGAAAATTGATCCACTTGTCACATATTCGACCATACATTGCTTATGCGGTGAGCGTCGTCAGTCAATTTATGCATTCTCTAAGTGAAATGAATGCAGTTCTTTGGATACTTAGATTTTTGAAGTCTACACCCGGAAAATGACTTATGTTCTCAAAACATGGTCATCTGAATATTGATTGTTATTCAAATGCAGATTGGGTAATGTAACAGATAGAAGATCTACATCGGTTTACTTCACATTCATGGGAGGTAATTTGGTGACATGGAAGAGCAAGAAACAGAAGGTAGTAGCTTTATCTAGTGCAGAAGCCGAGTTCAGATGCATGAGTAAAGAAATTTCTGAGCTTCTTTGATTAAGGAAGTTGCTTACTGAACTTGGTTATGAACCTACTTTTACAATGAATCTCTTTTGTGACAACAAGGCTGCCATAGCTATCACACAAAATCCGGTTCAACATTATCGCACTAAACATGTTGAGGTGGATCGACACTTCATCAAACAGAAGCTTGAGGCTAAAGTGATTCAATTCCCTTTCGTGAAGTACGAGGATCAATTAGTGGATATTTTGACAAAGGTGATTTCCAATAGAACGTTCCACAATTCACTTGATCAGTTGGGCATTGGCGACATCTATGCACCAACATGAGGGGGAGTGTTGGCGTGACTTGTGGACCATTAACTTTCTTTTCTTCCACACAAAGGATTCTCATTATAATTGTAATTCATTTACTTTAATTCCTGATTTTCTACTGTAAATAGAAATATGAATTTATTATTTTAGTTTGTCACTAAGGTTCCGTTGTATTATAAATATGACCACCTACAAGGAGAGGAATACATAGAAAAGTACCACAAACAAATATTCTCTCATAGTTATTATATTTTAACAGCTCCCATATTCAGCGTCGTAAAAATGAGTTTCGAATAAGCAAAACTCAATTATGAATTTGAAGTAGACAAAACATGAGAACAAATATGTAAATTCGAAATAAAAAGTGAAATTCAAATTGACAGCTCGCGGTTAATGAGTTTTTCTTTGAATCCAATGCAAAAAGGGTAAAACCGGGTTTTAAGATTCAAAAACCCTGCCAGTTATCAGATTAGTCATATTAGAAGTGAGTTGATATATAAAATTGGTAGGGTAAGATTTCGTGTTAATGCTATGCTTTATCTTACTTTAATTACTTTTAGTAAATTTAGGTTTTAGTCATAAAAAAATTTTCATTTTCAGAAAAAGTCAAAGTTTTTTCAAAAAAGATAGAAAAACCTCTCAACTTTCAAATTAAAGACATGCAAATGTAAATGATTCTTTAGGAAATCTAAAAATAAATAAGGGCAATTTTGTCCATTTTGACTTCTTTTAAAAAATTTCTCTCTCCTTTTGCTTTTTTCAAAATCTCCCATTACTTTTCTTGTGAATGTTTGAGTTAAAAATTAGTAATCAATGGTAGCAAAGAGAAGGTCCAAGTCTAACTAGCTTCAATGCATAGCTCCAAACGTTGCCTTTTTTATATTACGACTCCAGAATGCCAAAATCCATCGTACATCACAGCAAAGCTGTGAGTTTGACTCGTGGCATCGTTCCCTTTCCGAAATGGTATTTTGCCCCCTAATCGGAGCTCGGACGACAATTCTGCAAATTCCCACCACGTCCCTTTTCTTGCTCAACCGCGATAAAATCTGCCATCTGTTCTACATCATCTGCAGTGGTGCTTGTTAAGCTTTCTCTCTTCTGCAACACTGCAGCACGCACACAACGCCTCTATAATCTCTCACTCGTTTTTATCGACAATGTTTCCAATTTGCATTACTTTATTTTCCACAAGTTATATAGATGCCTTTTTATGTATTAAACAAAAAAGAAAGAAAAAGAAAAAAGATATATATATATATATATATATATTAGCAGCTAGCTAGCACACACATATATATATATTATATGTACACAAACTTGCATGTAAAAACTATTCCGTTTTTATTTTGTGGTCAGAATAATCTGCCACAGCCACCGTTTTCATTTCACAACAAGAAGATAATCTTCTCTTCTTTCGTCATCCCTGCCTCCTCGCCTATGGTTGCCACCAAGAGCTTGCAACAACAATTCTCGCATCTCCCCAAATTGGGTGGTTAGGTTGTCGATCCGTTGGTTTTGAGC
>NC_024127.1:36746404-36778266 GCF_000346735.1 Prunus mume
TTGACGCAGCACAAGCAAATAAGGTTTCAAACGAAAACCTTGAGTAACAAGGAAACTGGAATCCACCAGAAGTTAAGAGAAACTCTCTTTGATTAATTTGATTAAAATCTGAACTGCCAAAAAATGTTAGACGAACCCGTCTAAATACAGAACCTCAACCCTTGTAACTGCTAGGGGAGTCATTACAATTAAAACTGAAAAACAGAATTAATTCGGAGACTTAACTACGTAACTCCGAAACTGAAAAAAAACAGAATTTATTTTGGGAATTAACTATGTAACTCCGAAACGGAAAAACAGAATTTATTTGGAATTAACTTCGAACTTTGAATGCAGTTTTGAAAGGCCAAACGACTCCAGAATGCCAAAATCCATCGTACATCACAGCAAAGCTGTGAGTTTGACTCGTGGCATCGTTCCCTTTCCGAAATGGTATTTTGCCCCCTAATCGGAGCTCGGACGACAATTCTGCAAATTCCCACCACGTCCCTTTTCTTGCTCAACCGCGATAAAATCTGCCATCTGTTCTACATCATCTGCAGTGGTGCTTGTTAAGCTTTCTCTCTTCTGCAACACTGCAGCACGCACACAACGCCTCTATAATCTCTCACTCGTTTTTATCGACAATGTTTCCAATTTGCATTACTTTATTTTCCACAAGTTATATAGATGCCTTTTTATGTATTAAACAAAAAAGAAAGAAAAAGAAAAAAGATATATATATATATATATATATTAGCAGCTAGCTAGCACACACATATATATATATATATTATATGTACACAAACTTGCATGTAAAAACTATTCCGTTTTTATTTTGTGGTCAGAATAATCTGCCACGGACACCGTTTTCATTTCACAACAAGAAGATGATCTCTCTCTCTCTCTCTCTCTCTCTCTCTCTCTCCCACACACACACACACACAAACGCTCGACAATCCCCGATTAAAAAAAAATTTCCTCTTGATCTCTTGTCTACATTGTTCGAGCATCAACCCCCACCATTTCTCTGTTACCATAATTAATCCAAGTTCTTGCATGTTTTTTATTATTATTTTTTAATTTTTATGGAAAAAAAAACAAACAAAACCTTTCTCTATAAGAGCACAAACAACCATCTCATTCTTCCTCTCCATCTCTCTCTCTCTCTCTCTAACCTCCCCATGAAAAAACCACAAATTAAGCCTTCCTCCACGCAATTCTCACTCTAAACAACAAAACCCATCTCGTCATTTTGGAGAAAACAAAGCCAGAAAAAACCAGTAACCATGATCACTGGCAAGGACATATACGATGTTTTTGCAGCCATAGTCCCTTTATACGTGGCTATGATCTTAGCCTACGGTTCCGTCCGGTGGTGGAAAATCTTCACCCCGGACCAATGCTCCGGCATAAACCGCTTCGTGGCCGTTTTCGCCGTCCCATTGCTCTCCTTCCACTTCATCTCCTCCAACGACCCTTACGCCATGAACTACCAGTTTATCCTCGCCGACTCCCTCCAAAAAGTCGTCATCCTGGTCGCCCTCTTCCTTTGGCAAGCCTTCTCCAAACGCGGCAACCTAGAGTGGATGATCACACTCTTCTCCCTCTCCACCCTCCCCAACACCCTCGTCATGGGCATCCCGCTGCTCAAAGCCATGTACGGCGACTTCTCCGGCACCTTGATGGTTCAGATTGTTGTTTTGCAGAGCGTGATCTGGTACACTCTCATGCTCTTCATGTTCGAGTACCGCGGCGCCAAGCTCCTGATCTCCGAGCAGTTCCCGGAGACTGCAGCTTCGATCACGTCGTTCAGAGTTGACTCTGACGTCGTTTCACTCAACGGCCGAGAGCCGCTGCAAACCGACGCTGAGATCGGCGACGATGGGAAGCTTCACGTGGTAGTGAAGCGGTCCAATGCTTCGTCTATGGTCTCGTCTTTCAACAAGTCGCACGGGTTGAACTCGCTGACTTCGATGACCCCACGGGCTTCTAATCTCACGGGAGTCGAGATTTACTCGGTGCAGTCCTCCCGTGAGCCGACTCCGCGGGCGTCCAGCTTCAACCAAACGGATTTTTACGCCATGTTTAATGCCAGCAAGGCGCCTAGCCCCAAGCACGGCTACACAAACAGTTTCCAAGGCGGATTTGGAGATGTTTATTCGGTGCAGTCTTCGAAAGGAGTGACGCCGAGGACTTCAAATTTTGATGAGGAGGCGTTGAAGATGACTACTAGTAATAAGAAGAGGGGGGCGAGGAGTATGAGCGGTGAGATCTTCAATGGTGGTATGGTCTCTTCGTACCCTCCGCCGAACCCGATGTTTTCCGGGTCTACCAGTGGTGGGCCGAAGAAGAAAGATAGTGGAGGTGGCGGTGGAGGAGGTGGTGGTAGTGGTGGGGCAGCGCCTAATAAAGAGCTTCACATGTTTGTTTGGAGTTCGAGTGCATCGCCAGCTTCTGAAGGGAATCTTAGACATGCAGTAAATCGAGCTGCTTCCACTGACTTTGGGGTAATTGATCCTTCCAAGGCTGCAGCTCTTCATCAACATGAAACTGCTGCTTCAAAAGGTGAGCACCAAATAATTTTATGATCCCACTCCCAACCATATTTGTCTTTTCTGTGAATTGCTTGCCAAGTACTTACATCAGCTACTGGACAATTGACACCTTATCTACTGGACAAAAACATAGGGAGCTTCATTAACTTCCTTTGACGTAGATCTGGTTTTTTATTTCTTTTTTCTAGTCTCAATTAATTTGTTCACAAAATATTAAATCAAGGGTTGAATCTTAATTATTGTTATTTGGTTTATATATCCTAATTACTTATATTAAATCTGCAGGTATGCATGAGTTAATTGAGAATATGAGTCCTGGGAGGAAAATGAGTGGAGATAGGGAGCTTGAGACAGAAGAAGGATCCAAGTTTCCACCAAGTGCTTCGCCGTACAGTAGTTGCCAGAAGAAGGTGGACATGGAAGGAGGTGTAGCCAAGAAGCACCAAATGCCTCCTGCCAGTGTCATGACTAGACTTATACTCATTATGGTCTGGAGAAAGCTCATTAGAAACCCCAACACCTACTCCAGCCTTCTTGGCGTGGCCTGGTCTCTCATATCATACAAGTAAATCTCTCTCTCTCTCTCTCTCTCTCTACAGTGCACCCATCATGCATTGTGTAGAAATCACTCAAAATATTACTAATTAATTAATGTTATATCTCTCAAAAAAATATATTTCATGTGGAGTTTTTGGATCTTATTTTGCGAGAGATGTGATCAACCATGAAACATATATGCCCACTCATCCACTCAAATTAATCTTTCAATCATTGGCAGGTGGCACATCAAAATGCCAACAATTGTAAGTGGATCTATATCAATCTTATCTGATGCTGGCTTGGGAATGGCTATGTTCAGTCTCGGTATTTATCTTCAATTGGCTCCAGTATATATTGACCTAAATGAACCATATAAAAGTATACTTTCTTAACCACTGTTTTTTTTTTTTCTTTCCAGGATTATTCATGGCTTTACAACCAAAGATCATAGCTTGTGGAAAATCTGTTGCAACATTTGCAATGGCTGTTAGGTTTTTAACAGGCCCAGCAGTGATTGCTGCAACCTCTATTGCTGTTGGTCTTCGGGGAGTTCTTTTACATGTTGCAATAGTTCAGGTTCACAATCTCAATCTCCCAGCTATTTATACCCACTTTTTTAAAACTTAAGTCAATTAAGAATTCAATATCCATATGTGGTTAGGCCAGTTGGTCAGGACAGTGAGTCCGTCCTATTACATTCAAGTTTGAATCCCTCTTTCTCCGTAAATTATATTAATTTAGAGTCATTTAAGTGATTGTATTTTAAAAAATTGCTTATGTAATTAAATGATTAAACATTGTTTTTTTTTTTTTTTTTTTTTCAGGCTGCTCTTCCTCAAGGCATTGTTCCTTTTGTATTTGCCAAGGAATACAATGTCCACGCAGACATACTTAGCACTGCGTAAGTTTATTTACTTAATTAATTTTTTGTTTTTTGTTTTAATCCACGAATAAAATGGTGATGAAAAAGGGTCTCTGACTTGTATTATGTTCGTCCAATTATTATTGCAGGGTCATTTTTGGAATGCTGGTTGCCTTGCCCATAACAATTCTCTATTATTTTCTTCTTGGGCTCTAGTTTCTGTATTTCCGAGTCATGCTTCGGTGGATGATCAATGCATGCCATTGAATTCAGTGTTCAACAAAATATTTAATTTTGCTCCTTCATGTTAGTATTATATTATTTTGTTATCTTACTGATTAGATAGAAATTAAGCAATAGATTAGAGCTTAGAAATCTAGAGAACGATTTTTTATTTTTTATTTTTAACTTTCTTTTTTCTTCTTTAATTAGGTGCAAATTTTCATGAGTTTCTTTTATAATATTTGTTACACCAATGTCAATGACTTTTTTATTTGTTGGGGTTTGGATCACAAAATTCAAGAGACCGTTTGAAGTATATACACAGTCCCCTTCTATTGAGGGATCCCTCAAATAATTTTATTTGAGGGACGCCCTTTAGGGTATCCTACAATTTTTTTTATAATAATCCAAATTATTTATTTTTTAGGTCTTCATTCATAAATCATCTTTACAAAAAATTAGACAAATTAGAAATCATTTCGACATCCAATTGTGTCATAAAAAATCAATGAATACGGTGCTTCAAAAAATTACTAAAATTTCAATAACTCAATTGAATGGTCAAATGATATCAGATTTAAGTGTTTTTTTTTTTTTTTGTAGAGATGATCTTTGAATGAGTATCTACAAAATAGACGGTTTGGATGAGTGAAATGCACTTCGGAGTGGGCCCTACAAGGGGTGTCCCTCAAATAAGCTTATTTGAGGGATCCCTCAATAGAAACTCTCTGTATATATATAAAGCAAATAAATAAATAAAAACGTTCACGAGAGTTTTGCCCATGAAGTTCTAGCAAAGAAGAAAATGAAGTTTTTGTTATGGATTATATTCAGTCTTTGCCGTAAACGGGTTTAAATTGTATGTCATTTTGAGAAATGAAAAATATAAAAAGACGTATAGATCATTGTATATAAAATCTACAAATTAGATCTTTACAGTTTAGGACGTCTTCATCCTTTACTCTCCTATTATAACCACTAAAAGTCTTGCAAGATACTAGTAGCTCAAGTGGTTAAGAATAGCCTCGAGGTTTTGTGTTCAAGTCTCTCCCTCCATGTCTTTTTACATTCTTCTTTTTACAACATGCTCACATCATTGTCACAGAATAATGCCATCTCTGGTATTTTATCGTAGTTTCATCGATTTTTTCTTGCAAATTTATCGAGGTGATATTTCCGAACACCCAAACGTTGAATTTGATCAGCCCCCAAAAAAAAAAGGTCGAATTTGGTCAACTTCTCGTCGAAATTCGACAATATCTCGCAGAAACTACTTAAAATTTTCCAATTTTCGGGTATCAGCAATCAATAACAGTCTAAACATTCTAACATTTTGACATCAGCTGAAGGTTGCGTTGTTGTTGGGTAAGATTTCGTGTGAATGCTATGCTTTATCTGACTATACTTACTAGCAGAGTATATTGTGGTAGGAAAGAGAAGGTCTAGCTAGCAGAGTATATTAGTGGCTGAACCATGTGACCCTAAGCAGAGTGAAAATTAAAATTTAGTTTCACATTACATTGTTCTTGAAGTTCATTTAGAATTGCATTCGAAGACAAATTTGATGTTTGTTTATAATATCACGGTAGACAAAAAGCATTTTGTATTGCTTGTCAGCAGAATCTGCATCCATGTGTCTTGAATTGTGCATTAATATTGTCTTACTTGACATGCAATCATAATGTGCATCATATACATTGACTATGTTCCAAAACCTTCATTTTATTTTATTTTATTTTTGACGCGGAACCTTAGTGCTTTTATAGATTCATCCCATCTAGTTCAGATCTATGCCATCAATCCTTCAGGTCTAACGAAAAGGGAATTTGTCACCCTTTACTTCATGTAGTCTGATTTTAGCTTTGGAGGGGTTTAATTTCTTTTGTCCTAATTTTTTTTTTCTTTATGCAGCATTTCCCTCACCGGCAATGAGGTGTATCAAATAAGAAATGATTGAAATAGATCTTTTGTATTGTCCTAAGGAAAGTAGGTGGACATGTTTGTCACACCGTCACGTAATGTTATAATCTACATAATTTACATGTTATGGATAGTCATACCAATATAGTCATCTTTGTGAATTTGACTTTTGAACTCTCTTTCTTATATCACAATAGGGGATCTAAGTTTTAGTTGCAATTTTAATTTTTTTCTCCAACAAATACACACAACAACCTATTTTCAGTATGCATGCACTCCAATGATCGGGATGTGTCTATTGTTTAGGTTTCCCTTCTAAGAATCGTCTCATTAAAATGATTGAACTTCAATTAATGAACTGTATTTGGCTATATACAGTTTAGATGGCAAACCTATTTTCAATTTGACTACTTTTTCACAAAGATGACCTTAAAGTTCTAATCTACAAAGCAATATCCTTTAAAAGATCTTCTTTAAAGAAATTCTTCTATGTGGACATCTGAACATTATTATTGTGTAAATCTCATATACTTTCTACTACCATTTTCTGCTTTATTCTTTTTTCACATTGACATCCGCACGGTAATAACGTGTAGATATCCGAATAAGAGAATAACTTTTATATATATTATTTTATTTGTATATAGCCATTAGATTAGATCAAAACAATACACGTGTTGGGGTTTCTTGGTATCACATCAAGGTGATCTTGCCAGCTGTTATGCATAAACAATAACCATAGGATTTAGGATTAGATTCTATGGAAAATGACCTAAAAGTTGGCCAAATTTTGAAGACAATAGAATAGGAAAACTATATATTATTTGTTTGTTATTATCCATATTATAATTGACATTGTTTGTACTATATATTCTAATGCCTTCTCACGTGGTCAAGCAAGAGAGTGTGTCTTTTATAGTAAATTAAACCCGAAATTAAAGTAGTATATGCTAAGTGCACATGAAGGTGTTTATAAACTCCTGTCATCTCTCGAGACATGCCATTAATAAAGAAAACAGAGCTACCAGCTCCTGTAAACCTTAGAGAAGACACCATGCATTAAGTTCAGCGAAAGCTGTGGCCATGTGATGTGGATGTGGCTGTGTGTGCGTGCATATCAATCTAGTAGCAATAATTGTTTTTCTAATGAGTTCCAATTTCCGAGGCTCAAGGCTTCATCAAATCAAATGTCTGGGTTTTCTGAATGATAGGTGTAGAGTTCATTATACAATTAGGGTTTTGGCCCTTTTTGGACTGTCTTACTTTGAATAAAAGACCAAGTCAAAGACAGTCGCACAACCCATGAAAAGTTTGGTAATATGAATACGTGACATTTGGGTAGGGTTGTTGGCTAAGGTTACTTCAACATTTTCTTGTTTATGGTTTTTGATTTTTGTTTAATCTTTTTGTTGGGTTTTAAATTTTAATTTCAGTTTTGATGATTTTGGTAGCCTTTCGCTAGTCACTACAAAAATACTGAGCACAGACCATCAATTTCAGGGTGGGGACCACATTGTTGAAGATTAAGCTCTAACAAATCAAGAAGAATGCTAAAGAGGATTCCAATGTGATAATTGTTCTGTACAGATTACCTCAATTATTATGATTGACTGTTAATTCACTTTTTTTTTTCACAAAAAAAAAAGGGGGACATTACAGCACGAAACTTCTAGGCCCAAAAAGATCAAAAAGAGGAATGCAGGCGCAACGAATAAAGGAATCCCAACTTCCCACAAGAAGGAAGGGGACAGGCCAGGACCTAAGTTGGCTAAGGCATCGTTCAAGAAATTAGCTTCCCAAAAAGCATGAGAAAACTTGATGGAATCACAAAACGAGCCTCAAATGCTACACATCTTGAATTAACATCTTCACAGTCCACGGAGTACTAGCTTGGTGGCGCAGAGTCAACAATGAGCTTAGAATCTCCAATCAAAATCTTCTTCCAACCACGGTGAATCGCATGAGCCAAGCCATCACATATCATCTTCTATTAGAAAATAGAGTCCTTTACAGCAACAATAAAATTATAGAATAATTGGAAATATGTAACCAGAAAATTAAGTAGGGATTATAAGAAGGGTCATTTTCATTTACAGATAACCCTCAAGTTAAGTTATTGTCCTATTTTTAAATTCATACAAGAACCATCAATGATTTACAAACGCATACAAACGAACGTTAATTGAGGTGTTAATTGTTGATGTGACAAAGGTGGATTCCAGTTTTCTTGTTGACGTGGACTTCACATAAAACGCCATAAAGTTTTTTATAATTATATTTTTAATCACATTGATGCATTGAGGGCCAAAGCAAAGGATAGAATCCAATAGCTTGAAAGAAAGCAAAGAACAGCTTCAGCTATCTTTTGCCTTGTAAGCAAGGTGATCTCACTAACACTAGCAATATCATGGGCAAGTTTATTTAAGATAGATATTATTCTGGTTGAATAACTTAAACAAACTCACAAAAACTAGGGAGCTATGGCGAGCAAACAAGAATAAAATGAAACACATGAATAAGCTGTAACCAGTAAAGACACCTTCCATTCATTAATATATATACAGTGTTCAATTTGCAGCCAAGGCAATGCTGAAGAACCCCACAGAATCCACAAAAGGTGACCTTGGAGCAGGTATTGTCATATAGACTACTACCAAACTCCAATTCATGGTAAAAGTGGATTGAGTACCTAAAAAATTCTAAGCTAAAAATGAACAAACGAAACAATGCCCGAGTTAGTGGAGAGGGTTAGATCTTCTCATGTATCTAGCTTGATAAGTTAGACAGATTCAGAACCGTAGTTTCCTTCATGGATGCTGCCATTTTCTTTACTCAGTTTTGATTTTGGCAAAGAAGAGGCTTGTCGTGGAGCTTTGCTCGATTGCTGCTTCAAATTAAGGTAAGTGTAAATAGACATTCCAGCAATTGCTGTGAAAGCCCCAGAAATACTCGTCTTGCCTGGATTCGAACTAAAGAGGTAGTAGTTTCCTAGAAGAATGACGCATGTTTTGAATTGACCAAGAACAACATGTGTAACAGCAGATGTGGCCCTGTCAATTCACAGAAAGATGAAGGAAAAAAAAAAAATCAAGGATATCAGAACCACAAGAACCAACCAAAATCAAATTTTGCATGCCATACTTTTAACAAAGTAATATAAAAGTCGTGATGAACAAACATATAGTAGTCCCCAAGATACATTACAACCATTCAGCCATCATCCAGTGACACAAAAGACAAAAGACTGTTTAAATGGTTATCAATAGAATTGAAACTTCATGTCATTTAACATAATGGTCACATGCCAAAGTGTGTTACGGGTCAAGCTTGGTGCGATACCAAAGTAGTGTGAATTGTGCAAGCATGTGCTCAGTCTTGTACATACAGGTAATCCTAGTTATTGTGGCAGCATACTGGTATGTGTTATTTAAGTTTAACCCTGAACCTTATTGGTAGGTGTTGTTTGACTTTCATGCCCAGTTGTAATTATTAGTATGCCTACGATGGATAAGTTTAACCTCCCATTGTTGCCCATATCAGCTATTGCACTCTTTAATAATGTTGTTGATTGTTGCTAGGTTTTCAAGTGCAATGTAAAGTAATGCAAGAGAATCTGATAAGTGTCTCAGCTTACTGCTCTAGCTAGGACTCTTTGTAATCCTAGATCACTATACTGTTATAAATGAGAATCATACACACCCATAGATTATACTCCAATGTGCTTTTCATCATGGACTTAAAATTTGAACCACTGCTGCGTTGTAGCATTGGAAGCAGTATTCTATAATCAAAATTCAAATTATGTTGGGTGGTTACGAAAATGGTAAGAGTGAATAAATTGACAGGATATCTTATAGGGAAGATTCATCTCAAAATGATAATTTATATATCCTTTTATCAATTTGAAAGGTGACCAAATCTTATTTCCAGTATCAGAATTCTCAAGTAAAAATCTCAAGTTTCTCCCTCTTCAACAAAAAGCTAAATAAAAGCAAAAGCAAGAGACAATGAGAAATACAGATACAGAAAGGTAGACAGATTGATGAGGTCATCAAAAACGAACCTGTTTCCGAGCCATATAATAATACATGGAAAGTTGACATGCAAATCAGGTAAGATAAATCTCAATGAACCTCAGCCATCCATATCTAATATAACAGCAGCCAAAAGAACCTTATTTAAGGATCTTATTAGAGAAATTTTATATATATATATATTTTACTTCATTTCTGACAGTGTACCATGTTGACTAATTTGTTTATGCTACGAACCTATGTAAACCATAAGACAACGACATCGGACGTCAAAACTCTTGTATAGGAAACAATGGAACAAAACAGTAACATAGGATAATCAAAAGGAACAAACAGATATCACATACCCAAGTGCTAGAGCACCTGACCACTGAAGCAAGAAGCCAAGAATAGCTGACATGAGAATTGCCAAGGTGTTATTAAAGTTCCAATTGAATGAGAGGGCACCGGGTGGATCTAACCAGGGTATTAGTGCAACAAGGAAAAATAAGGTGATTGGCGTTGTCTTCCACATTAACCTGTTCAACAGTTCGCATTTTAGTTAGCTGTAAATATAAATTCTTCCAACTAGAGGTCAATATCAAGGAGATTCAAATACAAACTGAAGAGTTTCAAAAGGAGCACCACTTACGCCAAGGCTGTCCAATTTTCCTGCTGTTGCAGACTAGACCAAAGAATCTTGTTGACTGCACTTGGTATTATCCATGCTAATGCTACACAAGCACCAAAGAGATGGAATTGCAGATCAGTTACTGTAGCCACGGCAACACCAAAGGATACTACTGTAAGTGCTAGAACCTGAAAATTTCATACCAAGGAGTTAGAACGGAAAGGAGAAGCTGTTATAGATGGTTAGAGTGAGGGTAATGACAAGTAAATTTTGTATAAGAACAACAATTAAAAATCAAGAAACACAGCATAATAGAAAAATAAATTAACCAATTACATGAAGCTGGACACAAGCACCCTACAAACCAAAGTATCAAGACCGAAAGAAATATGTATGTAAGATTTCCTGGATGTCTGAAAAAAAAAATTTCTATCAGTGGGGAATGCCAGGTTTTACAATTTAATACAGTTTCCAAATAGTATATCTTTCACAATAGGCAGGGACACATTGATGTGGTCTACTTCCTCCTCATTTCAGAGTTTTGTGAAATGATGAAAATATTGAGGAAAGGGAGAGCAAATACTTTCACAAACATGTAAAACCTGACACCAATTTTCTATCCTACGAAAACAAAAACTCAGCCTGGAATAGCAAGAACATAAAACTGCATTTTATTTGCATATTGAATTGACATTTATACTTCCAAAAGGAAGGAGCTACCTTGGAGAAAGAAACTCTCTTATTGTACAATAAAAATTCTGCGAGAACAATTGATGGAGTAACCGCAATCTTAGACATCTGATAAAACCCCACACTGAAGAAATAGACATCAAACTCAATGTTGAAAATTAAAATTAATTATGAAAAATAGAATCTGATGATCTTTTCTGTAGGTAGGAATACTGACGAAATATCTCACCTATTGTACTTCAAACTAACATTAGCAAGGCCAGTAGAAAAGGCCATAACAAAACCAAGAGTAAATAACGTAGATAAGCGAGTCGATTTTGGGGGACATGCAGGGAGGATAGACAGAGCATTTAGAATGGCCATCAAAAACCAGCTAACGACATAGTGGATAAAAGTGAGAAATATAGGAAACTGGAACCCAACAACTTTGAGCACCTGAGGAAATACAAGCTGGGTAAGTTATCAGCTGGAAAACTGCTATTTTAAAATCCAGTCTGGCAAAATATGGATAGAATAAATAAATATATAGAGAATTCAGCATACGAACCAATTTGTTCACGAAAATTATACCAACAGCAATTACAAAATTGAATGTAAGAGCAGTAGCAGGGCCACATAGTTGTTGTTGTTGACGCTTTGCACCTTCAGATGAGCGAAATTCGTTAAATAGAGCTGCCCGCAAGTCTTCTAGAGCTCTTCCTGAGTTCATGTACACAAAGATGGAGAAAAAAATAAATCATCAATGAGCAACATACTGCAGATCCATGACTATTAGTATACCGTACATGGTTTGCTCAATGTATAATTAATTCACCTTTCCTAAATAACCAAAGTACAATTATAATAAGATATCATTCTCTTTCATGGCAAAACTTAACAAACTGGAATAGCTGCCTATGAAATATAACAAATGTCAATCCATAAATGTTATTCATCATATAAATAATGTTTTTGGTGTGCATATGCATTGTATATGATAGTCTGCATAAAATACCCATATGCATAAATATTTCCAACTTAGAAAGAAATATATTATTCATTAAGAACAAAAAAAAAGGATATAATAAATTTACATAAATTTGTGCATCCAGGAAGAGAAAAAAAGTAAAAATAAATATTCGACTCAAGAATAAAAAAGAAAAGAATATATTTATTCTCTTTAAAACTAAGCAAAATCTTTATTTATATATTCTCTTCAAAACTAAACAAAATCGCTTGGCATAAGAAAATTAAAAAATCGTTCCGCACGGTATTTAGTACAAGCTGCAAGCATGTACGTATAAGTTACATCAATGAAAAATATATTTTAGGGTCTGCAACTATCTTATTATTTCTTCCTAAGAACAACAAAGTGGTGAAGAAGATAGTCAATTAATGGCTCATGCGAATCAGTCGACGTAAATGAATAAAGTAACAGATATTAGAACCTACAAACAAGAAGGCAAAACAGCAATGAGGAAAACTCACATGCAAGTTGTTGAACACCCAAAAGTGAATTCAAACGCAAGCCACAAACTTTATCAGGGAAAAAAAAAAAAAACTAATGGAGCTGGAATAAAAGAATAATGCAAGTGTTTCACACTATTCATCACCGAAACGCATATGTCACCCAGATCAACAGACAAAGAGACCCTTTATAGCTAATTAAGCTTATTAACTGAAAAACACAGGTACCCAATGGCCAAAATATGAGAATTAAAAGTCCCAAATATGAACAACATTAAAAATTAAATATAAATTTCAAAGGTAGCAGCTTTTGTTGGAAATTGAAATTAGTAGTAGCAAAAGTTACCTCTTTCACCAGCATCACTATCCTTGCGCTTGAGAATCTTCCTAACGTCTTTCCTTACTAAGAAATTTAACATTTTTACGGGTGCAAAGCATCACCCTTTCGATCTCTGTCACTCCCTCTCTCTCAGAAACAATGGTAACGGCTCTGTTTTTGGGTTTCTGGGTCTTTCTCTTTCTAAACTCTTTTTAGAGGGAGAGAGGGGGGTAGAGATTGGGGTCAGAGTGAGGTGCAGCTTGTGGTACTAAGTTCGAGTTACAAAGAGACAGAGAGGGAGGGACACGTGGGTCGAGGAGAGCGGTGATGGCGGAAATTTGAAGTTGTCTGTCTGAGAGACTAGGAAAGAAAGAAAAAAGGTAGGTTGAACAAATCACGCCCAGAGTACCGACAGTCGACCAATTTTTATTATGTTTTTTTTCTCTCTCTTTTCCTTTTTTATCAGAAAAGAAAACTTGTCTATCAACGAATGTGACTTGGGTTTAAAGAATTTTTTTTTTGTCTATGTGCGAACGTGACTTGGGTTTAAAGAAAGTTTTTTTTTTTTTGTCGGAAAAGAAAGTTTACCCAACAACCAATGTGACCTAGATTTAAAGAATGTAATTTACAGCAAAATTAAGAATTTTTTATATATATTAAATACAAACTATAGTCTAAATTACAAAGGAAGGGGTTTCTCGAACTCAAACTATCCAAGTGACATGAGGATTTGGACTTGAGACCATTGGTCTGTAAGTTAAAATCCTTTTTTTATAAGGTTAGACCCTGTTAGCTAATTAAGAGCTCTTTGATAATGTAGTTTGAGTCAAACAAAAAAACAAAATTGTTAGTTTGAGCAATGTATATATGAGTTGAATTATATAGTGATGGCCTTATATATGGCCCTTAGTTGAGGCACTATCTCTTAATCGTTGGATCAAATTGATTAGCGGTTAAATTAAATTAGTTAGCTTAATCTGACGGTTAATAGATAGGACCTCACATAAAGGACTATAAATAAGGCCCTCACTTGGATTTGTTATATTGTTAAATGACGGCCCAAAAACAACCCAACTCATTGGAATTGATCTAGTTCGATTTTAGTTGGTAGTGCCCTTGTTGGGCCTTAACGGTGTCATATGATTTGATCTTAATCTTAAACCCTAAATCACGCAAGCAGCACCCACTACTAAATTTATTTATTTATTTTTTTCGGAAAAATAGAACATGCTTAAGCAGGTTTAGCATAAGCCGGTTCCAAATATAAGAATCTCCAACTTGATGACCAAGGTCAGTAGCCCACACTTATGAGGCTAATGTCTAGCAGCTAGCTACTTTTCTTTCTTGTATTATCATATTTCTCCTCAATTGCATGTGTTAACTCAACATCTTTTGAGACGTCCATGCAAATTGTTTACATGGATAGTTGTGATGCCTCAAATATTTTTTATTCGTCTCTATAATTACATGCCCTGTTTGGGTTAGTCTCTTCTTTGTGTTACTCCTTACAGATTTCTCTTTTTTCATCACCAATTACTACTAAAGGTGGCTGGAGATGGTATGCTTAATGGTTATTTTCTTTCTTCTCAACATATCGTGTTCTCTGTCGGATGTTCTCACTATCTTGTGGCTATACAAAGGACTATAATATCATAGTAGGACTCTTTTGACAGTTGGATTGTGTTGTAGTGTTTTCGTCGAAGATCTATGTATTAGTTTGCTGTTTTATTTTATCTTGCTCTAGCATTGGTCTTGCGTGACTGTTTCAGACTCTCTTGTTAGTCTATAACATGTGTGGTACTCTTTCTTACCTTGAGATTTGTCCCTCGGGAAGATTTTAACAAGACCATTGTTTCGTGTTGTTCTATATACACTACTTTGATTCTATGACAGTGCGTTTGGATGAGGAAATTTCAAAGTACAAGGAATTTTATAAATAATTGAAATTAATATTATAGAATTTGTAAAATTTATTGTATGGGTAACGGATTTAAAACACATAATTTAACCTTTATTTGTAAAGTTATCTTTTTTAAAAACTCAATATCTCTTGAGATTTTAGAAATGACGACTTTTAGATAGAATTTAAAGTTGTGATTTATGATATCCAAATTCCATGTTTTTTCTCACACGGAATTTCTAAATTTCGATGCTTTTTTTTAACTCAAAGCACGAGAATTGGTTCATGTCAATTTAGAAATTATAACTTTTGTCAAAATCCCAAGTTCATTTCCCACATCCAAACGCACCGTGAATGAATTTCATTTCTTAAAAGAAAAAAAAAGAAAAAGAAAAGGAGAGGAGGTTATTGCTCTCTATCTATTGAATATCAAAACTACCCCTCCTTAAAACTCAAAACCCATCTAACTCCCAACTCACCCTCAGATAGTCGGGATAGTCATCACCCTTCAGTCCCCTACACTCCACACGGCAACTCCCCACCAAAACCGAAATCCGACCCATCCAAAATGCCCCCAAAATCAGAAACCCAGCCCCCAACCACCGCCACAACCACCACCCCCTACGACCCATCCTCCGCCTCCATCGACCCGCTTTTCCTCTTCATTCGGATCCTCCCTTACAGCTTCCTCCGCCCGCCCCGACTCCGACTCAAGCTCCCATCCCTCACCCTCCCTTCCCCCATGACCGTCTACGCCCTCGTTCTCCTCACCTACTTCATGGTCGTCTCTGGAATCGTCTACGATGTCATTGTCGAGCCTCCGGGCATCGGATCTACCCAGGACCGCCTCACGGGTTCGGTTCGACCCGTCGTCTTCCTCCAGGGCCGGGTCAACGGGCAGTACATAATCGAGGGTCTGTCGTCCGGGTTCATGTTCGTGCTGGGCGGGATCGGCATTGTGCTGATGGACTTGGCCCTGGATCGAAACCGAGCCAAGAGTGTGAAAGTCTCGTATGCCACTGCAGGGATATCTTCGGTCGTTTTGGCCTATGTTATGAGTATGCTCTTTATTCGCATCAAGATCCCGGCTTATCTTCATTAGGTAGCTAATTAGCACCTTAATTTTCAATTTCGATTTCAGTTTCAGTTGATCTTGCAAATTGTGGACCTCAATTATGGTTTAATTTAGACATGGAGTTATATATTTATCGTATAATTTGAATCTGATATCTCTCTGTATCATTTCGTGATTTATCTGTTTTTGATTTTTACTCTCTGCTTTTGTTCAATCGAATTTCTTGTTTGTTGCCTCAAAGAAGCATGCTTTAAGTGGGTTTGGAAGGTCTCACAACAATATTATTGGCTCAGCAGCATAAAGTTTTGTAATTGTATTATCATGGAAGAAATGGTAGGGCGTAATTCATTTAACACTAGGGACCAAGACTAGATTATACTCTATGATATTCCTTGAATTCGATGTGCTGCACTATGGTGGAGAATGTGGAATTCTGTGTGATAAATTTTGCTTGTAATTGCAAGCATAATGTCTGCGGGGTTAAAACTCTAAATCTTTACATCGTTACTGGAAATTTTTCTTACCAATGAATCCGGGGAGGACTTCATTTGAGATACTGATATGTATTTTACATGAATAATACTAAATGTCGATATGAGATTGTAACACTCGTAAAGTGCCCCTCAATTTCTATATTAATAGTATAGCATCATATCCATGTCAATGTTTTTTGATACATAGTAGGAGTTTGAAATAAGCATATGCCATAGGATTGTTAAGGGAACATAGTCTATAGGCTTTTGCAAATGTGAGGGGGTGCTAAACTTTGAATTTCTGGTTTTTTAATAGGGAAGGACTATAATCATAAATGAAAACGTAACATCCTTTGCTAATTGTACATGAATGACAAATGCATATATGAACACTTCCTTTGAGTAGATGACTTGTCAACTTTTAGTTTCTAACTACAACAGGGATTATCTTTTGATTGAAGATGTTTTTGTTTACTGTTGTTTCGGAACAGTATTATAACTTTTGTTTTCTTTTAGGTTGGTAGAGTCTAATCCATATCATATGTGTACCTTGCATCCATATCCATGTTTTCTAGTGGCGGTGTTCTAGTGTTTGAGCAAGCTGCTGCTGCTGCTGCTGCTGCTTATTTAATAGTCAGGAAATGCTCTGTAACTATTACAATTGATTCTCATTGTCCTCAAAACCTATTTCCTCTGTGGTCTAGGCTGTTACCTTACTATCCATCACAGGTCACATTCAGGAATTGTTTCTATTTTATGGAAAACTAGTAAAAATTATTGGAAACAAGGAAAAGTCTAGGCCCTGCATGATGATTACTTGTTTGGATGAAAAACAAAATGGAATGCATAGAAAAACTCATTTGTTTTTGGGGCAACACGTATGCATCCACAGGAATTCTCAGTTTCCGATGAGAGAGATGCACATCTCTCCCTTCTGTCACTAGAAGATCAAGCTGATCGCTAGGATCTTAAGAAGCTTTTCCCATTTTCACATTTTTAACCCTTTTTTTGCACTCCATTTGTAACACAAAAAACACAAGAGCACAAGCATCGTAACCGTTATGAACTCTCCTCCAGTCTACTCTCCCTACTTCCATACAGCAGACGGAAAATCGACAAGAAAGTGGCATGTGGAGATTTTGAAAACAGAATCGTTGGTTTTTTCCTCAAAAATGGATTCCATACTTGCTTTGGCATTGTTTGGCTTTCAGTCCGATCTGTGCATCACAAATCTTAGTTTATGGATTTTGCCTTGTAGATAGACTGTCCTCAAGATTATTGGTCTTCTGCGTTGCCGTATGATTGGAGTTTAGAAGTAATTATGTTATTATTGGATGTATTTTTGTAAGATTAGTTTTCTGGTATAAGTTGGTAGCTGGTCTTGAGTCTGTTTGGGTTTGGTTCAAATCGATGTCTGAGTCATTTAAATGTCCTTGTTCTGCAAAATTTAGACTTTGTTGAGAGGAAAAGCTTGCTAGGTTTGTTCAAATCGACTGAAGGTGCACGAAACCAGTAGCCATTTTGCAAGTAAACGAATGTTTAATTACAAGAGTAAGATAGAAATGATTACAAATGCTACAGTTGACATCCCTCCCAATTAAAAAACCACAACACTATAATGCTCTTAAACAAAGCTTCTTGAAATGCGCTTACAATGGCCCGATATACCACAACAAAGCTAAGTAAGAGCATATCTAAGAAAGATGTCAAATACCAAAAATCAAATTTAAATTTAATGGCTGATGTGGTCATTTGACATCCTGCATAGTTTTACATCTCACCCGATATGTCAAATTAAAATATTATTTTATTACATAGTGTTGATTTATTTATTACTTTCTTAAATGAATGTATTTTTAAATTTTAGTATTAAGAGTAATTCATTAATCAAGTTAAAATACTTATAAATTAATTATAAAATGTAACATAAATACAATTAAACAAAAAAAATCATCCATCTCCACGTTGGTAGATGAAAAGAACATAAAAAAGATCAACATAAATTTTCAACGGTAAAAATTTCAACAATATAGTAGTGTCAAGTGACGATAACAAAGGAAAAGAATTAAAAAGAAAAATAATAATGAAAGCATATAATGACAACAGATGCATGAAATAGTAACAAGAAGAAAAAAAATATAGATAAGTATTAAATGAATGATAAAGCCACAACCAGATGGGTAAAGAAATAATAAATTAATCAAAAGACGTCTCCAGCACTTGACGGCAATTTCGACAGCAGAGGCTTCACAAGCCATTCCACGTAGACTATAGCTGTTCGGTTGGAGTAAATTTCAGCTGTTATTTTTATCCGTTAAAAGTGCCAAATAGGATTTGATATCTCCATTGGAGATGCTCTAAGCTCATCACAAATTGTCTAGCTATCCAAGTAGTCAAATCTATTGAAGCCTCCTCTAATTAAATGAAGACAAATATCGCTAGATCAACGGCTAGTTGGTTGACGACAAAACTAATTTCACATCCCAAACAAACCCTTAATCAATGTAGACCTATATAGGGTGTTATTACTTAGATTCCTCAAATTCGGTCAATAAACTCCCTTTTAGTGGCAAAGTGCTTGTAGTTTAAGTGGTAAAAAGTAGTTACTCATGCACTTGAAGTCCCGTGTTCAAATCCCCCCAGCTTATGTAAAAATAAAATAAAATAAAAATCCTTTATAATGGAAGTCAAAATGATCATTTTAGCCTTGAGCATAAAAGCCTTCTTAAGGACAATGCAATCAATTTGCATTTGATAAAAGGACATTTAAATCCTCGTTTAGGTGGTTTTGGACGAGATATATGGATGTTTACTTCTTGAGTTTAAACATTGACCAATTGTGTTTTGGTCAGTGCTCGTGTTGAGTGAAATATGAACAACCACTTGATTTTTGGCCTAAAAAATCACGGATTTGAACTCTCAAATTGGGTGATCGCATGCATATAATGAACCAAAAAGCAACAAAACCAATAAAACTAGTTAAGATGTGAGGATATTGTTTTGTGGAGGTGTTGCTTTCATAAGGACGAAGATGAGGAAGTAGTGGATTTGAGGTTAAAGCCCTTTTTTCATGTGAATTGCCACTCACTCACTCAGTCTAGACCTTATTGCCTCGAGATATGCACCCAATTTTCTTATTCCTAGTAATGTTAATTTAAGAAACACGACTTTTGATTTTGTTTAATTACTAGTATTTTTTTTTTCTCTTAGCGGGGTTACTGGTTTTTCTTTATATATATATATACACACACACGCTCACATTTGGCTCGTTACTTTGGGTAGAACAAAGTCTTGGTTCTCTGCCTAAACATATGATTATGAAGCAAAGGATAAGAAAAAAAGGATATAATTAATTTCGGTAGCTACAAAAGATTTATTTATAAAAAGATCCAAAACTGTACATGAAGCCCATGAAATTTATTTACAGACCAGACATGCATGAAATACTAATATTTTAAAAGACCCCATAGACCCCATGTATCTATCTGATATAGAGGAGACCTATAATACTATTTCTAATGCAGGCTACATGATCTGCTCAAAGAACTTATCCACAAGACAACCCTCGATCCTACTATCAACCCCACTGACCTACATGGTTTATAACACCATTAATTACCAATACCATCACCCAAAACAAAAACAAAAACACACACACACGCACTCGAAATTAAACCCATCCTCATGAGTATTCAAACTCATGATTCATGAACGTAAGTAGGATTCTTAATTTTCATTAATTTTTTTTTTCCGAAAGACGATTTTACCCTTCACCGAGTGAAGTAATTACGGGGAGAGAAGAGGCGACGTGGTGAGAACATCCCCATGTACCTCGGGGAAGCAAGGCCGTCGATGGAGCGATACTCGGGCATAATGAACCCTTCTTTCTCCTCCCGGGACACGCTTCGAGCCCCGTTGAACGTGCCGTACTTGACCAACTTGCCCATCCAAGACTTCTTCTTGGGTGGGCTCTTGTGTCCCCCATTCATTTTCTCACTAAGGTACTCCTTCACTGAATGCAATCCTTGCTCAAACACCTCAGGAGGAGGCGAAGACATAGGGTTGCCTTGTACAGTAAGCTTCTGAAGCTTCTTGAGGCATCCGATGGAGTCTGGTAGAGCCGTGATCTTGTTGTAGCTGACGTCCAATTCGACAAGAGACATGAGGAGGCCAATGGAGTATGGTAGGGTTTCAAGGTACTGGAAGTTTTGGCTCACATTGAGAATTTCAAGGTTGATAAGGTTCTCAAGATCTTCAGGGAGGGACCTGAGGCAGTTGAGACGAGCGTCTAGTACGCGCAAAGAAGACAGGTGGGTGAGGGAGCGTGGTAGGAAGACAAGCTTGTTGGAGTTCACTGATAGCTTCTTGAGGTTGTGGAGCTCAAAACCAATGGTGTCTGGGATCTGGCTCAGCTTGTTGAAGTTGGCATTCAGATCTTCCAATGACCTGAGTAATTGTAAAACCACGATTAAGTTCAAACTAATGTATAATTTAATACACTCATATGATCATATCGTAAACTACACACATTTTTACTAAAAAGAATTCATTATTATTTTTTTCTTTGGTATAAGACCCACTAGTGGGGAACCATTATGTATTGGTTGACCTTATTTTAAAGTGCCGTAACCATTTTGTATTGTTTAGTTTACTGGTTGTACGGTCTATGGTTGCCCTACTTGTCTTTGCATGCGTGTAACTGTTATTTCATGAGTTTTCAATTTGAAATTAAATTCTACTTTTGACTTATTTGTTGTAACTCATCTTCACCGTTCAATTGGCTCCTACAAGTCAAAAGCAGCTATCACGGCATCAAGATGGACTTTCAAAAGAATAATGCTACTCTTATAACATTTTTATATTATCTTATGTGACAGCTGAGGTGGACAGTCACATCAATTAAAATTATTTAATATATTTTTTTCTTTTATGATTTATTCTAGTATTTGTTTTTCTAATTGTCTTAATTAAAAAACACTTCATTGATTTAATTGATGTGACATATGATATGAACATGCCACATCATGTGATATAAAAATGTAGGATAAAAATATAGTATTTTATTGAGAAATGATCAGATTATTGGACAACAAAATTATTACAACAACTAGAAAGCAATGTCTTCTTCTGTTAGAAAAAGGATCTTGCTTGAATTAATAACTAGGGTTTTTCAAATATTTCTATTCAATGTTCGAATCGGATCACGATAAGGACCCGTTTTTGGTGTAATTGTGAATTCATGTGATGCAATATTAATGGTGTTGAATATAATATAAGAAAAGGGTGACATCAGAAGACGGTTTCATAACAGTTGAATATGATATTAATGTATGATTTTGTCATATATGTAAAGAAATTAATTGCATCCGTTTCATCATATTGTATAAAGAGGATCCCCAGACTCAACCTAGAAGTTTCTTAGTTCTCTATGATTTTTGGATACAATCAATATTAGTGGGACGAGAGGAGGGGGAATCAAACCTAGAACCTCAGGTACGCAGGAGTAAATGCTCATAACCACGTGAGTTAGAAGCCCCTTGCTACTTCTTTTGCTTAAAGAGAAAAGTTGTAGTGGTCCACTAAGAGCAACTCCACCCACTTGCCCTTTGCCATGGCAAGGGGGGGTTAGGGCAGCCATTATTCACGTGAATAGTTGCTGCCCTTGCAAAAGGTTGTAGTGTTTTCACAAATTGCCATGACAACAACTATTCACATGAGATATGAGGAGAGAATTTTGTAAAGAGTTTTGGTGTAGGAAGTAAAAACTACAACTAAGTATTTATTTTAAAAAAATCTGAATTTTTTTGGTATTTTTTTTGTTGCTGACGTCATTGATGACGTCAGCAAACTAGGGCTGAAACTAAGGTAGATCTTGCCTGAGGGCTAGCCTGGGTTTGTGGGCCCCATCTCCTGCCAGGGTAAGATTGGCCCGCTGGAACGTGGTTTTTGGCGCAGCCCCCCCCAGCCTCGGGCTTGGGCTGCTCGGTGGAACTGCTCTAAGAGAAAAGCTAGAAGGCCCTTGCTACTTCATTTTAAGCCAAACATTTTATAACCAGTCATTTAATTAAGAATTTTCTTGGAAAACATTGACAAATTTTATTAAGTGAATTCATTCAGCATATTCCTTAATTAAGTGAAATCTCTTATTTACTTTTCAATTTTTTTTAAATGATTAAATTTCCAGAAAATCACTATATAAAAATATTAATAAATAAATTAAGGATTGTCTTTGTTTATTTATATCAAGAATTAATTAATGAAATAGTTATTGTCATTGAATTGGAAAGAGGAAGAGGAAACAGAAGAGACAACGAACCTGCAATTTTCAATGGTTTTTGGGAGAAATGCAAGAAGGTTTCCAGAAACATTGAGGACCTTAAGCTTGGACAAACAACCAATTGAGTTTGGAAGAGATTTCAGCTGATTTGAATGCACGTCCAGCACTAGCACGTTTAGTAACCTTGCTGTCAAGGATTCTGGTATGTTCTGTAAAATTTACACCAGAAGAGAATATTAGAAGAAATATATGCATATATATAAAATAATATACGTTAGTATATAAACATTCATTCAAAACCTAAATTGCAGAGGCTTCTCTAATCCCCCAACATACAGAAATATGAACCTTCACGTAGCAAAGCTACTTCCGATCATGTACTGGTGCTGCTTATGAGATGATTGCGAGACTAAATAAATTCAATTAAGCTAGAATTAGTACCTGAAGATTGTTATTGGAAAGATCAAGCTTGCAAATAGTACCCAAATTAAGGGAAGGATTAGGCAAGGCATCAAGAGACATCCCACTCAAATCCACAATCTCAAGCCTCTCTTCATCCATTGACTTTTTCCTCTCATGAGCAGCTTTCTTCTTGGTATCCATTCTCATTTGCTGCTGGTGCTGTTGCTGTTCGTACATCATATTCGCAAACCCGAGAAAGATTCTAGATCAAATTCCTTCTCGAGCAACAAACAGAAGATTAAAGATAGAAACTTTCTAGAGGGGGGCTTATTTTGTGTTTTGCGCTGTGTTTGTAAGGTGCTTGTTTGGAAGGAAAGAAAATAAAGGTATGAATATTTGAAGAGAAGAGAGAGTGTAAAGGACGTACGGAATGGAGAGAGAGAGGAGAGAGAGAGTACCTACCACGTGTGAATGACGTTAGTGAGGAAAGTACAAGGCCGTATGCTTAGGGGTTGCGTGGCCATGTCTCCCACTTGGATTAAGTCAACCCTTACCTTCCGGCCACCCGCAAATGTAGCGCACTTTGGCTTATTGTGATTTGCCCTATTCTTATCGCTTACTTTTTATTTTCTCGGTGTCGGTCCCTGGACCAAATCCAACAAGCAATTTCTCTATGTTTTTATTACTCGTTGTTTCTTGTAGTTTAATTAGTCTTTTATAAAATTGTCAAATGGCTACGCAAGGGGGTATGCATGTAATGACAATTTATCCATTGTTTTCTTCCTTAGATTCTTACAATTCTTTAACTAATCGGAATTGAAGAGTTTGATGGGACATAAAATTTTGAAATAATAAATATACCTTTTCAAATTGCCACACAGATCAACAAACTTTAATTTGAAGAGTTTAATTTGCTACGACTATTGGAAATGCTCTAACCTTGCGTTTGCGTAATAGAAATAAATTTGGAATGTGAATAATAGTCAAATTTTCTAAATTGGTATACATAATTAATTCCTTTGTTTGTATTCATGAACAAAGAAATTTAGAAATTTCATGTTTGGATAGTATAATTTTGGACAGTTCATTTTACTCTGCAACTACTCCAAGTTGAACTAGAAAAAGTAGAAAACATGTGAGTCTGATGGTCTAACCACTGCTCTAGGGAATATGGCGGTTGTGTTATGACAAAATATTCGAGGGCATATTATCGAAACCATGTACTGCCATTCATTTCAACAATTAAATTATTAGATATGGTTTTTCTTAACTTTCAAATCATGCACTAAAACATTTTGTGATGATAATGTGAAAAGATACTTTAGTGGTTGAGAGAGGAGTTTTCTTTTCTTTTCTTTTCCTTTTGTTTTCCTGAAAAGGGCACATGTAGTTTGATCGGACCATGTCAGAGAGTGTAAGTACATACAATTGGTAAGAACTCAGAAAATTTTCATTGTGATCTACATATTACCATTACTAGTTCTCTAAGATCCATGTATGAATGAAATTTTTGGTCTGACGGTTGTATTTCAACGTGATGTTAATAATTCTTTTATGTTATAACATGTGTATTTATTTATTATTATTATATTATAACTTTATTATCTACTCATATTATAACACATGAATTATTAACACCAAACAACGGTGTGACTTGTCACACGTTTTTGAAATATCAACCCTATCATCCACATATGATGACGTTACTAAAGTTGGATGAAATAGTATTTTTAATTGGATGGTGACTCCACCAAGCAACGATGTATTATTTTTATCCTAGGAGCATGAAATATTAGAGAAATAATTGGATGGTGACTCCACAGGATACGGTACTAACGTTCTTAACATGAGGTTTTAGCTTCTCAAGATCTCATCTAAAGTTCTGAACTTCGTAAATTCGATAGGAGATATACGTATACTACTTACATAATAAAACATATATGAAACATCGGTCCTCTTGTTTTACATTATTAGTATCCCACATTGGAGATAGAAACTAGCATAAAGAGCTTTTTCTTTGGATCAAGAAAAAATAACTTCATTGAACTAGCAAATTGCAAACTTTACAAATGTAGGAACTGAAAAAACCATGAAAACAACCAAGGTGGTTGGTGTGAGTGGTTCGGCATTCTCATTCCTTAAGAGAAGGTCAGGGGTTCGATCCCTGCTCTCGTATGGAGTCACCACTTTGGCCAGCACTTTACCCCTTACGGGCCGACCCGGTGTGAGCGGGGATTAGTCTGGGTTGTGGTTAAGGCTTAAAGGTGCCACCCATAGTTGGGGCCCATCCAGGACCACCTCGTGGTTCAAACCAAAAAAAAAAAAAAAAAACCATGAAAACTAGATTCAAGTTGGAAAATTGTGTCTCGTTAAAACCTTGGCATAAAAAACCCCATAAAGATGAAAATTCGATATTAAAAAAAAAGTACAACTCATAAAAAAACTCCCTGCCTACCCATCATCCCGATCTTCAATCAAAATAGAAAACAACCAAAAAGGTCCATCCCTATCCCATCTACAATCTTGCCGTACATATAACCCATGTTGAGCCAACGAATGAGCTGCCCCGTTGCCCTTCTTGGGTTGGAATAAAACATCCACAACTCTCAGTTAAAAGCCTTTTAGTATCGTACACAAGAGCTTAAACGATCTTAAGTTAAGTTTCTGTACTCATTGTCAATTAATTTTACTTTGAATGTTCACATTCTATTATGATATCAAAAGTCACAGTTATTTATTATGCGACAGTTCTTACAATCACATAACCCTCTTTAAAAGAAAAAAGAAAGAAAGAAAGAAACTTTGAATCCCATATATGGTGTGCCGAGCTCTTATAATATTGGGGTTGTGAAATCTACTACTGTTTGTCATTTCCACAAATTTTTTCTTCTCCCATTTGGCGTGCGAGTATACACAGCAACAACTATTTGTGCCTCCAGGTCCTCTTTTATGTTATCCTCTAATTAAATTCCGACCAATGAATGATTTGTGCAGCACATGCTTTTTAATTGGCAGTGATTACTTATCTTAATCTATATAGCAGACCTTAATTCAATAATCTCAGTGCTAATCAAACAATCATCAATTTGATGATTTTTCCTCATTAAAAGTTGGTTAGCATAATTTATGCCGAGAATAATGCGTTTATTCTCTTCATATCCATTGTATGTGACATAGATTTTAAGTATGAATATTTCCGCACTGCCCTAAAATTTGACTTAAAATTCGGAGGTGATGAGAAAATTGTGTGCGCGGCCATCTAAGTCAAAAAATTAAGATGCGATTTAGGATTGTGTTTAAAAAAAAGCGACGAACCAATTTAAGTGCAGACTAATTTAATAGAAGCCGCCTTCAACTTTTGTCACCTGGTCTCTTATAAAGAAATCTCAAATTCTTTGCTTTTCTTGTGAGCCGTACATGTTTAAGATCCCTGAAATGTACAGCGTAAGCACTAGATATTAATGATAAGGGTAGGAACTTGTTCAACAAGGGATTGCTAATATATATCCGTGGCTTATGTCACGTACGTTTAAATAGTTAGGCCGCATTAAAAATTCTGGACATATATATATGTCACGACAAGTCTTGGATGATTATGGGATGATAAGGTGGTAACAAAACAAGATTAAGAAGTCAAACAACTCCTGTTTTTTCTCTCACAAGGACAAAAATCGTATCAGATTTTCACATTTCGTACATGTTTAAATGTGGCTTTCTTTAGCAAATGACAACGAAATGATGTGCTCATCTGATGCTTGACAAAATACATATAGGACTGGACCTCAGATGTTTAAGAAGGTTTGTTTAACACATCGAGAAGTTAAGATAATACAAATGGTTTTATTGAAAATTAAAATATGATGATGACAGTACACATCTTGCTAAGCATAAATTAAACTAAGATTATAACATTCTTAATTGGTTAGGTCGGCTTTCATTTGTTTTTTGTTTATATTTTAAATAAAGATTGATAACGAAAAAGTGACGTAAGAGTGAAGAAAAAGATTATAGATGCAAATGAGGGAAAAAAGTTATATGGAAATAATCCATAAAGTAAACAAAAATAATAGTATATGGGAAATGGAAATTGCAGACAATCTTTTGGCTTGGGCCACGGAGCAAAGAGTTTTTTTAAAATCAAAAATAGCTAAAATTTACCTCCTATTTTCATAAATGTTAGTTTTTATAAAAACTTTCAAAAATAACTAAAAACTCACTTAAATAGACATAAATGCCCTCAAAACTAAAATTCACATAAATAAATAAATAAAAGTCAGTCAGACAAAAAAAAAAGACTACGCCAAGAAAACTTGATTTCATATCTAAGCATATGATTCGACTACTATGCCAAATAGACATCTCCCACCTCCAACCTTTTCAAGCATCAACTGAAGAAGATAACACCAAACATAGCAAATCAGAAGTATACAACTTTTGTTTTGTTTTTGTTTTTTTTAAGAACTTATTGGTCTTCAAAATGGCAAGGTTCTAAACAATTGGAGATGACAATAGAAATAACCTAGGACCCTAGATTACATCATCGACTAAGAAAAATCAATCCAAATGTGATAAGAAAAACGTGGTAGCAAAGAATATACATTAATGAGAGATATGAGCAATTAATGGATGACTTGTTATAGACGCGTACATTAATGAGAAAGAGATGCATTTCAACATATTTAAGAAAAAATGTGGCATTAATAGAATCTTTCAATAGCAATGCAAACAAACCTTACTAACAAAGTGTCAATCAATTTGCAGATATTACAAAGACATCTTGGGATATGAATCTTCCACAAAGACTTCTTTCAAATATGAAAATGTTACAGCCCCACTTACGATAGACTAGAGAAAACAAGGACTAACACCAATCAAGGACCAAGTTCAATATGGAAAATTAACAATTTGTAATCACCGAAACACATCTTAACAATTTGGCCACAATCTAACAGTTGGATTTCTGTTGATCGCACAATTGGATGACAATCGATCAACATAACCCTAGAATAATTTATTTGGACCTACGCACATCCGATTCTCAATCCACAAGTTGCTACACAGTCCTAGTAATACCAATAACAACATATACTAAAAGCTGAAGACGATCCAACGATCTAATTGATTGAACGATAAATGATAGGCGAAACTCAAATCTTCAATCAAATATCGAATCTCAAGAATTTGAACATACTGTCATGCTCAGGGCATTGATGACATCACAGAGAGACGAAAACATGTCTCCCAAGCTAGCCCCATGTGCCTCCACCACGCATGGGTCTCGTGAGAAAATTTCGGCAACATAAAAGTCAAAATCACCGGTCACCACTTATGCTAAATTGAAGAGCTCGATGAGTAGAGCAAGTTTCATACATGGGTCGCGACTTGAGACTTTGTCCAATTTGGCCATAATTGAGATTGAACACACGACCACACAACAAAACTTTGGAGGCTCGCCGCTAATTAATCAGAGCTCTGATCACGACAAGGCCAACTGGGTTAGAATATTGCGTTGTTGAGATATTTCAACGGGGTGGTGGTGTGCACCTCAAACAAAAAAGTCGGGTCATGTCATTTAGATATCGCTTAGTAATGAGGTCTCAAATTGGGTAAGTGGGTCACGGCGAAATTGTAAATTGAATTTCTGATTCTGGTTATTTATAATAATTTCAAATTACAGTTTGGCACCTCAAACTTCTAATGCGCATAACTTCTTCGTTTTAACTCCGATTTTCAATAGTTTGCTCTTACGCTCTCATAAGCTCACGCTTTATTTTTCAATTCAAGCATCTTAGTTTTCAACTTCAATTTCTCAAAAATCCTTAATGAAACTTCAATAAATCACAAAAAGGACATTTTCGTCCAACTTTCCTTTAAACACACTTATATCCAATATTATCAATCAAAAGATACTTGATAAAATACCTGAAATCATTCTTGAACATAATATTATTTTTCACCAAAAGAAGAAAAATAGTAGCAATTTTTCGAGTTATTAAATCTTTATGGAAGCTTGTGGAACGAGCCTGATCATGAGTTGGATTACCATAAAAATGAAAGCCTACTATACATGTATGTAGGCGACCTATAGTGGTTCTAGAGCTGCTCGAACTACAAGAATTTGTTCTAAAGAGGCGACTCATAATACTCAAGTGTATGAGGTTGGAAGAATGAAGAAGAAGATAAATAGTGACTTCTAGATCTTACTGTTTATCCTAAAAGAAACCTATTAGTGACCTCCCTAGCTCTCTGTCTCTTGCCCACCACTTCGTGCCTCACCTGGGACTTAACGACTGGAAAAAGGACTCACGGGTCAGACCTTAAGGGAGAAAACCAAAAAGGGACTTGAAGGATAAAAGAAAGAAAAGAAGAAACCAAGAACTTCAACTCAGAAATCCTAAACCAGCCACTTGGGTTGGATGAGTTGCAACTTAGACAAAATTCTCACAACTCTTACGGCTCTGATACCAGAAGGGGTCTAGAACCAGAGAGGATTAGCATATATGGTTAAGAAGCAAACATAATAGAAAAGTCGCAGTTTATGCATAAATCTTATTAAAGAATAAACAAATATTGAATGTATAAAAAATAATGAATGTATGAACATAATGATATATGTAAAATAACTCAAATTTTATAAAGGCATAGGCTTATGAGAATGCTTACAAAAGATAGCTCTTAGTTATGCTCACACTCAGCTGTTCTTCAGATCATTGTTTCTGAGAGAACAATTTGAAACTAAGAAAACTAAATTTTACATTCTGTCTACAAATGAGGCCAAGGCCTCCTTAAAAAGAAAATCTTAACCTTAGGAAAGGAAAATAACCAGGGTAAATTAACCAGAGTACAATAATTACAAATAGTCATTTACTTGAGATACTTTAGCTTTTACTAAAGGCTCAACTTTTGACTCAGCTTTAACTCAGATGCTTTTACTTCAACTTTGGCTTTCACTCAACTTTTGATTCAGCTTTAACGCAGATGCTTTGTCAGGGAATCAAATAATTCATCATTCAACTTTGTCCGAAGATGAACACTCAGTCGGAATTTAAGTCGTATGCAGCATAAGCTTTATTAGGGTCTTGACCATGGGGATAGTTAGACCATCTCATGGATCGAACAGGACTAGGACTAGGACTAGGGCTCGTCTGGCGAGGCTGGCAACTGGAAGAGGATTGTGACTCATTGTCTTCATCATCATCATCTTGCATTTGTGAGGCTTGTAGGAGTAACTGCTTGGCCATATCCTGTAACTCAGTTTTAGATTTTCCTTCCACAGAAAGATTTGTCTGGGAGGAATGTGAAGAGGATGTCTCAGGCTCATGTTTTGGTGGCTTAGGGAAATCTCTGTAAAAATACTCAGCAATACGGTGGATTTCAAAACGATCCCACCATTTAACAGAAAATTGACGAGAAAAAATACGGGATTCCCAATTAATATTGTAAGACCATTTCATAATCCAAGGAATCTTATAGCGGATAAAAAATAGTAAGGGCATAGGAAAGAATAAATCACGTTCAGGGAGTTTGACTTTGGAAGAAAATATAGTAATAAGCTCAGTGATTTGTGCAGGGATGATTTCTGACTTAGGTCCATGTGTATCCCACCAGTGGAGAAACCAATAAGGAAGTTCAGGACGAAATTTATTATCAAAATTAATAAACCATGAATGGGAAAATTCAGGGGTTTGATGCAGAAATATGTAATAAAAGGACTCAACATAATCAGCATAATTGTATTGCAATTTAGAAGGAAGGGTCCTTAGCTCATAAGGGTGTGCACCCCAACTCTTTTGATTTAGGATCTGGTAGATGTATATAGAGTGATAAATGATTTTCTGGGGATCAATTTTATCTCGGATAGGCTTAATGTCAACAAATTTAGTTTCATGGAGTATTTCTCTGTAAAATCTGAGAGACTTGTATGGACTGTGAGGCATGAAATGGAATCCAGGAGGGAAATGGCTCAGGGCAAGCATTGCAGGATTTATAAAAGTAGAAACATGGGGTTCAATAATGAAAAGATTAGCAGTACTTTTAGGAACGTAAGGAGAAGTCTTGGGTCTAAATGTAGAAGAGGAAAGTGGGGTTGCAGTAGGAGGTAAAGCAAGGGGATCATAACTAGATGTAAGTACAGATTGGTAATTAGGTCTCATCTGGCTCAACGTAGATCCTAAAGGGCTAAACCGATTATCTATAGGGATAGGAGAAAGACCAGGGAAAGGAGTAATTGTAGAAGGCTCAAGCTTAGGAAAAGAAGATGAACTGGGCTCATTTTTTTATGGTTTTTTGGCTTAATGATGCAGGGAGGATTCTGGGCATTTGTTGGCTGAATTGCTCTTTATGCTTATCTTTTTCTTTTCTTCCGGCTATTGCTTATCCTGTAAAAACTCTCTGGTAAGAAAATCAGGAATAGAATTCTCACTGCCTTTAAGAAATTCAATATCAAAATCAAATATGCTCAAAAGTGCTTGCCAGCGTGCAAAAATCTGTTTTGATGCAATGTTTTGAACATCTTTTTCTAATACATGTTTAGCGGATTTACAATCAACTCGTAT
>NC_024127.1:36779457-36810223 GCF_000346735.1 Prunus mume
CATGCATGCTAGGAGTACTTAATTGAGACTCAATTCGTTTAGATTTTACCTCATCCTGTAAATGTTTAATTTGGTTTGATTTATCAAGAATTAAAGAAGTAGTTACAGCATTAATATTTTTCTTTGCAGTTTTCAGCTCATGTAATTCAGAACGAGTAAGAAAATCAAATTTAACTTTTTCTCCTAAGGGGTTTGAAACAACCCCATCAAATTCAACTTGCAAAGGGTATAAAAGACTTATAAAGGGTAATCCTAAAATAACTCTATTAGTTATGTTTTTAATTAAAACAAATGAAGTTTTAAAGCAGATCTTGTTCTGTCAAACATGGGCTTTAGGGATTTCATAATTTAAGTGTAGCATTTTTCCAGACGCTGTACTAAGGGATTCTGCAGATTTTATATAATATTTAGTGGGAACTAATCCCTCTTTTATGCAATTAAGATCAGCACCAGAATCAAACAAAGCAATAGTTTCTAATTCAAAATCCTTAATAATTATATTGACCTTAGAGTACCATTTTCTAAAAGAGACATGATTGATTAAATTAACGGCTTGACCAGATTCCTCATTTCCTTCAGAATGGGTAGGACTACTTGGTTGACTATCAGTTTTAGACAACTCTTTTTCTAGTAATGAATTTAAACTATGTCGGATGTCATAATTCTCAGCCTGTAATTTATAACTTAATTGTTTTAATTCAATTATTTCCTTTTTTACAGTTTTTACTTCAGAATGTAAGTCATGCAAAGAGACCTCTTTTTTCCTATGAAACCTTTCTAAGGTAGTATTTAGACTTATGGCAGAGGAAGAGGGTTGAGCTGTATCTGTATGAGCTATAATTTTTCTAAATTTCTTTAGATATTCAGATTTTAACTCAGGGTGTTCTATTTTACTAATCAGATCAATTAACAATTCTTCTTGCTCTTCTTGCTTAGTTAAAACAGAAACAGACTTAAGAGTATTACAACACTTATCTTTACACCCTATTTGAATATTAGGTGAACTCAGGTAGGAATCAGAAGACTCATAGTTGGATGACTCAGAATCACTTACCATGGTTAGATCACCTGACTCGGAATCTCTTAACTCAAGAACTTTAATTAATTTATCTTTATCTGCATCCGTGATCTGTAATTGCTTGATAGTATCTTTAACTTTACACTTATTAGCATAGTGTCCAAATTTCTGACACTTATAACATTTTACCTTACTCATGTCGGTTCTTTTCTTAAAGTTTTTCTTAAAGTTCTTTCCTTTAGGCTTATTTTACCATCTTTTCTTAAAGCGAGACTTTTTCTTGTAGAATTCATCATTAGACTGATAAGAATGATTCTTGCGTTTATAATGACGTTTTTTACGAAGGTGACTAGGAGACTTATATTTGTTTTTTCTAGAGGGAGGAGTAAATAGACCATATTGTTCACAAAAATTGCCTAGCTCATATTTCGCAGACTATTAACACCATCTTCTATACCTTGACCTATATTTTCATCAAACAAGGGAAGACCTTCTGTATCTAATTTTACTGCATGTTTAATACTATTACGAGATTCATCAGTTAAATGCTTATCCCACCATGATCTTAGGGTTCCTGTAAAACCAGTTTCTAACAAAGGAATTATCTCATATTGTCTTAAATTGTGATTAGTACTGTAACTATTGGCAACCATAGACATATGAGTTAATTTATTCATAATTTCTTGCTCAGATAAACCATCTATATTCCATTCATATAATTTATCAGGAGAGACAGAAAATTGACTCAGATTATTTCTTTCTTCAAATTGGATATCAGGTGGTGTAGGCTTAGGATACCAATTTTTAGTTAGGCTAACAGGATTAGTTAATTTCTGTACTTTTAATTCAGATTCTAATTCTAGATTTTTAAATGCATTTTCTAGTTTTGAAATATTGCTTGTGTCTATAGATTCTGTATTTAACTCGGATTCAGTTTCTGACTGGGTATCTAAGGGGATGGCTGTTCCTATAACTTTAAGGCCAGATTTCTCAGGTTTGGCAGTGGTTAAGTTCTTAAGCATTTCTTCTATCTTTTCTATTGTAGAGGATGTCTTAAGAGCAGACTTAGGCTGTAAATCTGGAAATTGAACTAAGGGTTTGTCTGTAGACTTAAGTTTAGATTCAGCAGGTAAAGACTTATCTATTTTAGTTTCTATTTTGTCTAATTGTTTTCCTATGGTAATCAGGCTTTGATTTGTATAATTATTTTGTTCAATGATACGCTTATTAGGCTCATCAGATTGGTCTGCTATTTTAAAAGGGCTTGCAACAACAGTTCTGGATCCATGTTTAAACATAATAGTTTCTACAGGAGGATGACTAGATATGACTTCAGATTGGTCTAACTTGACCCATTTTTCTTTAGTTATTGTTTTTAATTCAGTAGGGCAATACCGGCTTTCTACAAAATCAAGATAAAACATCTCTTTTTTCTCAGATCGCATATAAGTTTTCCATTCAGTGAATATTGTTTGTCTTATATTTGCATCAGGAATAATTTGGTGGTATACCTCTCTTCTAGATTTATTAGCAGGGTCATGCAAATGTTTATCTAGAGCTTTCCAATTAATTTTAAACGGCTCAATTCTTTTTAGGACACTTAATTGTTTATCTATATAATACATATGGGCTGCAGCTATTTCACTGGCTAAAAAATCAGATTGAGTAGGCGATGTAGGAGGAGACTCAGGTTTGGACTCATGTGTAGGTGGAGTATAACAGGGATGACTTACTTGGGCCTTTTTTCTTAAGGATTCTAATTTCAAATCAATTAAGGCTCTTTCCATTTCTAAATCTCTTTCTTGTATTGAGGAAGAAGCAGATGAATTTCTAGCAGGTTCATGCCTCTTAGATGGACTAGGTGTAGGTAATTACTGTAAATGAACATTAGACTTAGGTTGATTACCAAAATTAATTTTAACAGTGCCATCTAAATATTGCTGTATGTAATCTAAGTTATTTAAACTACGCTGTATAGGTGCAGGTTGAGACTCGGTAACTAAAGTCCAATCTCTAGGCAAATTAATTTCAGACCATTTGATTGTATGAGGGATACTTATATTAGCATCGGGTGTACGACTTTGTATTAATAATGTGTGATCTCTAGGACTCTTATTCAAGGCTTGAAAATTCATATTTGTACCTGTAACTTTATAATATATTCTGTAAATCAAAGCTATAGGTTGGGTACCTGGTAAAACATTATAACCGGAAGTCTTAATATTTAGAGTTAAAGTTTTAAGAATATGAGGATCATTTAAACTTATTGTAAAATTAGGATAGCAATCAAAATGTACTGGACCATTACAAAGACTTGACTCAATCATACCAAGCACAGAATCATTAAATACAGTAAATCTAGCATCACGTAAGCAAAGTAAAATAGAAGCTTGTAATCCTAATCTAGTTAATGGTTTAGCAGCAACTTGAACAAGACCGATATGCAAGAAATTATTTCCATCATGCTTATGTTTTTTAATGGTATCTAGATTGAGTAATTGACAAGACTCATGTTCTTTACTTAAAGCATATACTTGTTCTACTGTCTTTACATGTGTAGTTGTATTAAATGTACTCAGTGACCATTTTTTCCTCTATATATTTTTATCAGGTACTTTAGGTATATTCCAGTCTCTAAAATCTAGCTGTTCATTATCATTATTAGAACTAAACAATTTACGAAAACAAGGTTTTCCAGTCAATAGCTTACAAAAATAGCCTCTCAACTAAACTCATGTTACACTTTTTGCTCTAACTATGGGGAATCACATAAGAATGACTCAAACTATGGAGTAATCATTATCACATGGTGTCACACACAATGTATAGTCGTAATGCTTCCACCACTTGAAAATCATTCAAACTATGAGTTGAACTGCTTTGCTAGTTCATCACATGCTGTATGAGTTGAACTGCTTTGCTAGTTCCTGTGTGTCAAGTACTTTAGGAATAAAATTATTGCAAAAAGCATTCTGCAAGAGATAGAGAATGTTGTCAACGACCAACACAAAATTATAAATACGAATGTTCAACTTGTTCTACTACATGCCAAAATCATAGAACTTACTCGAAAAAACCAAGAGTGAGGGAAAACTGCCACTCTTTCTGGTTAAGCGCCACTGTGGAGAACGCTTTCCCTAGAAACTCAATAATGATAAACTGAAGAACATAGAAAACTAAGTGTCATCAAATGCAAAATTCGTCAAGACAACAAGCCACCAGAAAGGAAAAACAAAAACAAACAAGAAAAGAAGAAAACACACTAAATATTTCTAACCTGACTTAAGAGAATTGTTCCCGCTATTCCCATAAAGAGATAGTTTGAAGTAATCCACTTCTTTGGGTTCGATAGTATACCCTTCTTTCGAGCTTCCAATTGATGTATAACCTGTGATTTGAAAAATTCTGAATCATTGAAATCATAATGTAACAAAATCTCATCCAATCTGGAAGGGCACATGAAGGGCTATGGCTCTTTTCTTCTCTTTATAGAGACACGATTCGAACTTTGTACTTATTCCAGGATTGGGAAGAGAAGTAGGAGAGAAGTAGGAGGACTACACTAATAGCTAGGTACGTTTCAAAGTGCGCTAATTAATGAAAAATCATGCTCTAACTTTAGACTAAAACTAACTTTTCAATTGAAACAGCCATATCAACGTTGTCATTTCACACGCTAGACAAAACAGGGAAGCTAATTAATATCTCATATTGCTGGGATCCTAGTTAAACTACTTTCTTATCATTGACGAGTTAAGAACTTACTTGACAAACAACAAATGTGTTAAATATCATTGTGTTCTTCACTTTGATGGCATGACCGCGGGTATAACTTTTCAGTAAACTCCGTCCTTGAAAATTGATGATAAGAATGGCAACAATTTGGTACACGCCCTGAAATTTCCAAACCAAATTTAGAATGACAAATTATGAGGAAGACAACTGGAATGCGAAAAATATATGTAAGAAAACTACATGGATTGATCTAATAATACTTTTGGGTAACATGAAATCAAGAGAAAACATCCATGTACCTGAAAAACCAGTCTCTTCCACTTTATATATCTTTTAAGAGGTTGTCTGTAAAACATTGTCCCATTAGAACATCAAATTATGCCGGCCAACAATTTGGTTTAACTAGCTAGCAAACTCAAAATTCAAGAGATATGGGCCTACTTGAAGTAAGCATCTTGATCAAAATAAGAACTAACAGGACATAACTATGTCAGCAGAAAGTGAAGGTCATCAACATGGATCATGAAAATTTCATGGTTAGGTATTGATAAATTAATCAGATATGTCCATCATCAAAGAAATGTTACCCGGGTTCGATAAGGAGTCCTGGCATCAGTTCATCTACTGGGGGTTTAGTAACCAATGATTGTGGTACAATGAGTAGATTCACCCAGAGAAGCTGTACAAAGCACAAGCAGAAAAGAATCCTTAATTAGGTGCATCCTCACCTAAAGACTTAAAAATTGAACAGTCTAATCCTCTAATCCTAAATCACGACTGCAATTCTTCTAGCATTACCTGAACAGCATTTAATGGGACGTGACCATCGAAAACTGCCACCGTGAAATTGGTAGTTAGTGCTACAACATTGACTGTAAGCTGCAACTGCATAAACGTGATAATATTTGCATGTACAAATCGCCTCCATTTAGAAGCCTGCATCCATTAAACCAATCACGAAGTTATATAATGATCAGCATTAACTATTTTCAATTAACAATAAAATTAAAACAATTTCAGTTCAAGTGAAAAGAATTACTAAAACCTCGTTCCTGTAAGCAATTTCACATACAAAGGCGTTATTATCTGCCACCATTCTTTTTGTTGCGCTGACAATGCTGTGCCAGTCAAAGAGAAGGAAATTAAGGCAAAAAAGAAATTATGTGAAATCCAGAAAGATGAATGCATATGACAAAAACTAAGGGAACAGCTAAATGTTAACGTTGGGCAGATTTACGTTAAGGTAACAGCTAAGGGAAGCCCTTGAGGTACAGCAACCACTGCAATAGTAATCTGTAAAATCCGAATGTGAGTAAAATCGAAAGTATTCAATTAGCTAAATAACCAAGGAGGAGGAGGCATAGACATACAGCAATTATTATAATTTGATTGACTTCTTCTATGACGTCTCGAGGTTTAGTCTTGACCCCGATGAACTTGGGACTTCCCTCTAAGTTATGGCCAGTAAACCACCTGCACAAATGTTATTGTGATAATAAAGTGATTTAATATTATTGATCCTTGTGATGGTAAGAATGTAGTCCTCACTAGTGAAGATTCTTTGAATAATTACCTGAGTAATACGACCATCACGGCAATAAAAGCTACTGCGAGTCCAACATTACCAATGGAAGTAGCAACCACGTTCAAGACCTCCTATTAAGATTCAGTTATGTATCCTTAAGATATTATATATATACACACACATATATATAGGAAATTAAATTGTCATTCTCTATGTAGTAGTTGACGGGCTGACCTCCAATGTTGTTTTGTTACCAATGTCTTGTGAAAGTTCCGATTTAGTACATATCCCAACACTCGTTACCTGAAAGAACAATATATAATGAAAGTTTCATTCCTTTTTCTGATTTTCTTTATTTATTTATGGATTTTTATCACAAATGGTCCATGAGGTTTATAAAATTATCACGAATGGTCCTAATAAATATTTTTTTTTAATGAAAATACTATTTTTCTACAACTTCCCATCCCCTCTCTCTATTTTGTCTCTCCTCTGCCCTCTCTCCACCCTCTTCCCCTTCTGCTCTCCCCTTGCTCTCTCTCTCTCTTGTTTTCTTGCCCACAACCTGACCACCCCCATCCCCACCCGAAACCCACACCCATCCCCACCCTTTCCCTCTATATTTTCTCTCCTTCTCTACTTTTCCCTTGTGATCTCCCTCTTTACCTATGTTTTTTTTTTTTTTTTAAGTTGTTCGAATAAATGTTTGTGTGAAAGAAAATGTGGAACTGCCCTTATACAAGTGATTATTTTGTAAAATATACAGAGGGAGAGGGACTGGTTGGACGTTGGTTGTGGGTGGGGATGGGGTTGTCGGGCTATAGGCCAGAAAAAAAAAACAGAGTGAGAGGGAGAGCACATGGAGGAGAGAGGGAGAGAGATAACAAAGGGAGAGAGGGCGGGGTGGGAAGTTGCATAAAAAAATAATGGATTTTAAATGTTTTTTTAATGGAATTTTTTTTAAATATATATATATATATATATATATACTTATGTATTTAATTGAAATGTCATGATGTGATTGGATATGTGGGCTCTATTTATCTTTCACGATACATAACAGAATTTATAAGAATAGAGACCATTTGTTATAAAAGGCCCTTATTTATATAGGAGATTAAAAAGAACAAAAAGAATATACCAACACTTATGTGTGTGTATGTGTGTGTATATATATATAAACTTTACCAGCATGGTACCACTCCCATCCGCTATTTTCCAGCCAGGCTTTAAACGAGAGGCTCCCGAAGAAGCATGAAGGCTTACAATGTTGTTGGCTCCATTCACACGTGAGGTATCTATGGAGAGTGATCGAGCAGTGATTAAAATACCATAAGCAGGGACCTGTGGATATACAATCAAGGCAACATAATTAATATATTTTGCAGATATGAAAAATATGGACTTGTGAATGGAGACAGCAACATTGCCACATACCTGGTCACCAATGTTAAGGGGAATAACATCGCCAACAACAATATCACATATTGAAACCTCAAATTGTTTACCACCTCTAACAACCTGCATAATTAGGTACGAGATCCAAATGTGTACACAGTTAGGGCACATTTGGTGACTAAGATTGGATTGGATAGGATAACTCCTTATATTTAAAGGTCCAACTAGATATATTTATACTGTATTTATACCTTCAAATGCATAATCCTCCCTTCCTCCTTTACATTGTGGATCAGAGATAGGCTGTATTTGCAAGTTGCTGCAGACCCAAAAAAGCCCAAAAGAAAAAAAAAGAAAAAAAGAGAGAGAGAGAGAGAGAGAGAGAGAGATGCAAACAACAAAATCCATAAATAATTAGACTTTATCCATATGTTCCCACATATACAATTTTTCTTTTCATTTATTCAAAATCTTCGCTTTTGTTTTCGAATTTTTTGTTAAATGAGAGCTATTTTAAGTTATTTGAAAATTCAACCTCAAGAGTTTGCTTTATATGTGCATACGAGCTGCACATCACTTTTTGCTCTATTAGAATAGATGTGCAGAATTTCCTTAAATAGATGTGCAGAATTTCCTATTCTATTTAAGTGGGAAAATCGGCTTCCTATTGTTTTTTCTATTTGGTTAAATGGAAACACATTCCTATTTTGTATCACATCACACCAGATTAAATACCTTTAAAAATAATGTTCACCATAACCACAGTGGCAACGTTACCTCCCTCTTCCCAATATCCAAACCTTGTACCCTGCAAGTAACACAACACAGAACCTCATAAATAAATTACTGTTGTCAAAACAACTAAAATATAATTAAAAACCCTGAGATTACCCAATTGATCAATTTGCATTCACTCCAAATTTTGGCTATTGTTGACAATTCATTCTAATGGGGAAAAAGTTAGGTTGCTGAAAATTGAGGAGAAGCTCCTCTTTAAAATCAATATGATATTGAAATTTAGCAAATTACTTTAATATTCTTTTAGTGGTTCATCAGATTTCTACCTATTTTTTCAGGTTTTGATACTTTGATTGGAAGTTGACAAGAAGGGATCTAGTTCTACTCGAACCAATTATGTTCTAGTAAACAAAAGAAAGATATACGTACAGCCAATTGCAATTCTCTCTCAACTCTCCAATTATACTCTATATCATATTTATCAAGAGGTCATTCATGTATTTGGTTTTGTAATTTTCTTCTTTTTTTGGTTTTGTAATTTTCCTTCGTTTTTACTTTTTACATAAACAAGAGTATCCGGGGATTCTCTAGGGTTTAGGATCCTCTGTGTAATTGCTAATTTTCTTTATACTAACATCCTACTGTCATGAAAATACTTGGAAGTACGGCCGATCGAGGCTCACCTTTGTCGCTAGACCCATCACTGAACAAGCCACTGCAACTACTATGAAAATGATCAGAGAAATATCTTGATGACATGCTTCCCAAAGACACGTCTACAAGACAAACAAAGTTGATGTGGTAAAATATAAACTGTAAGAGCACTTAATTAAAGGTGTATTAATTAAATCCATCCTTCTTTCAAATTTCACAATTGTAACGACACTAACCAAGAAGCTCGTTGATTTTTCCGGAGTATGTGTGTTTGCTCCGAAATCACGTTTCCGTTTCAGCACATCAGCATCTTCCCCGTTAATCCCGTCCTTTAAATTCGTTTTCAATTCGCTTTCTAACTTTTCGATCTGATGTCAAAAAAGTATATAATTAGTGAGAGTTTATATACAACCATAAGATAAAAGATGATGTTATGTGTTGGACTTGCCCCCCCATATTGTTCCAGGCTACCAACATCATCATTCTTAGTTAAGGCATCAAGTTCCTCTCGTCCAATTCCAAAATCACCAGTAGTACTGGTTGGTCTCAGTGAAGTCCCTAACAAACCAAAGAAACAAAGTTAGTTGCACAAATTAATAGCTAAGTATAGAATTCTTCGTTCCAAAATCACCAGTAGTACTCGGTGATCTTAGTGGTTGATAGTGTACCAAAGCCACTTGTCATTATGTGGTTTAATATGAAGAAATTAGATACCGGACATAAAGAAGACACTTACTTTCAGCACCTATTTCTTCTTACAAGTCAATCATAATTAGGCATACGTGTTCATTTCATTCTTAATAAGCAATCACACTCGTGTACATGTGCCAAATTATGATTGGCTTGAATGACATCTAATTAGATTCAAGGAGCCAAGCTAGCATTATTCTTTTGGATTTCGGTTATAATTAATCTGCATGGCATATAGATAAATTAGACAAAATATATAAACAAAAAGAATTGATTCGTGAAATGATTGAAGCACCAAGCTATACGCACAAAAAGAACATATGTGACACACAGAAAGAAATAGTGAGTGAAACATATCGAGCTACATGCAAAAAGAAGTTATGACAAATGAAAAGCAAGGATATTTGAAATGAAGTACTACCTATCACTTCTTCTCCAGGCTCTATTTCGAAAGCGAGTTCAGCCTAATAAGCAAAAAGAAGAAGAAAATATAATACGTCAATAGAAGACAACAAGAACATGTTAAGACACATTAATTTCACAACAATTACTTGTACAGCAGCATGTGCATGGACTTTGCTTGAAGCCTGCTCTTTTTCTCCTTCCTTTTTCAAGTATACGATTTGCAAAAATCGACGAGAAGCAAATAGCACAACTGCTGCTCGCTACAGTGAAACATAAAATTTGTTTAGATAAAGCTCATTAAATAAAGAATATTTCCACATATCCTATGTATATTAGATGGTAGTGTACCCGGAACATACAAAAATTTATCGATTAACAATGAGTAAACTAAGCATCCATGGGAGATTACTCAAGGAGATTACTTTCCGATTATAAATGGATATATTAGCCAACCAAAATAAAGAAAACCTAAATGCATTACTGTCATATATATAATAATATAGGTAGGAAAATTGCATATTGCATGCTGTGCTGATGTATCAAGTGAAGGTTTTCAATAGAAAAAGCAAATAAAGAAATGAAATGAACGAGTCCTTTTCGAGCAAACCCTAAACTACCCGACCAAGGTGACAAACAGATAGACATATTGGGAGAGACATATACATATACAGCCATATTTGGTGAGACAAAGCATAATTTGAAGCAATCAATTACTAACAAAATAGTTTTTAATATAAAGTGATATAACGATATCAATGGGGAAAATACCCTCCAACGGCTGATGCTCTGAGCGGCAATATCCCTAGTTCCGGCCTCCAAGTCATTGTTTTCTTGCGAGAAGCTGTTCATCTCCGTCGTTCTGTAATCTATCAGAAAGAGAAATTATAATAGCAGTTTTCTTTTCAGTTTTTCAAGTCGCCATGTGTGCCTTCAAGCTCATCCCAATCTCTCAGCTGATCTTTGTTAGCTATGGATTTTGTTTCCTTAGACGATGTTTCTTTTTTGGTCGTTTTTTAAGGTGGCGATTACACACGTTGTTTTCTTTTTCCTTTTTTGTCTTTTGTGTATAAAATGAGTAAAAACTTTTGTCTCTTTTCAGTTTAGGGAAAAAAAACGCGGTTGTGTTGTTGAGGAAAATGATTAGCAAAAAAATGGATTATGACCTCTAGCTAACAGTCTCTTAATTGAGGAAAGTGATGGCAAAACTTTTGTTTCTTTTTGTGATAGTAAAATTATTTCAACTATCTTAATTGACCAGTCTAACTACCAGTCTCTTTTGGAAGACTGACGAGCTATAAGATATGAGACAACTTTCCAAGCAAATTCCCAAAAAAATGCCTGCCACTCAACCCAAGAGAAAAGAAGAAAAAAAAAAAAAATTATGACAGCGTATAATATGCATTTTCCTTTTCCTTACATCCAATAAAGAAATATCAAAACTTGCAATTATAACAAAATTTGACCCCAAAAAATAAAATCAAACCAAACTAAAACAAAACGAAGTTTAGGGTTACATTTTAGCTATTTTATTGTTCATTTCCTAATTCATATCCGTACAAAATGTAGATAAGATTCAAAAGAATTTTACCTATTTTATTGTTAAATAAAACTATTATTTTCATTCATGCTCATCATAGAAACTATGTGATCTTTATATTTTCCAGTGATTTTCAAAATATTACCGCAATCGTCACTTCAGTTTTTCAAAGGCCACCAATTTGACCCCAAAAAATCTAGCATTGTGTTTTCTTCGAAACGAAGGAACATAAACTTGGGCTTCTCTGAACGCCCAGGCCCCAGCTCGGAGCAGCTGCCTCATGGTCCATGGACATTTGCACCTGCCAGCAAATTGATGCAAAGTGAGCTTGCTTTATCTTCTTTCTGCCTGCCGACCAAAGATTCTTAAAGGGAAAAGGGTAGGAATGGGAGCGGAGACGAGAATGGTATTACTATTCCCAACTCTGAAAAGTTCAAATAATTGAGGACCCATTAGTAATTATAAACCCATTTTTTCTTATTTAAAATCTTAATTTAATTATTGAATTTCATTTGTCACAAAATACGTATTTTTATATAATATACCACTTGCCTTGGGTCTTAATTAAGCTAGTTAATCGGCATAAACTCTAATCATGATAAGCTAATTTGGTACATCAACCAGGAGATGACAAGTAAAAGAGTACTCACGTAGCTCCAACACCTGTAAATGAATACTGATGGTGATTTATTAAAGAAAAACTGTAAAATATGTGTTTTATGAAAATGATAAACCAATTTGAGGAATGTCAAAGTATTCTTATATTGAAGAGGCCCATGCTAAGTGCAAATGATCTTTATAAAATAAATAAAAAAATTACACATGTGTCAAACTGTAATTTAATTACATATGCATATAGTAAATAAAGTGTTATCCACCAAAAATTCGGAGTTTAACCTTACTTTCCATGAGCTTTTTCTTTGCACTCTAACCAATTTCTCTTCTTTCCTTCTTCCTCTCTTCGGCAAACGTTCTCTCTTTCTCGAAGTAAAAGCATCACAACACACCATTCAAGCCTCCTCATCACCCTATTCCCTCTTTGATTTCCATGGCCAGATAAAAGCCTCCCACGGTCACGAACTCAAGCCAAGACTCCATGCATTCCCTGTCATTTCTCTTGAGCTAACCGATAACACCTCATCAGCCCTAAGAAATAGCACTTCACTTGTGACACAATATTTCCATAATGACCACCCAAACTCTCTTGTTTTTAATTCCATGAAATTGAGAAAATGAATTGGAGACACCAGCTCTCGCTACCCTAGTTGCTTCCTTCACTCAGGGCCAGCTTCATTTGGCTTCCATTAGGTCTCGAGTCTTCTCCTATAAAAGGCTAACAGATTAGTTCGGTTGAAACGTGTGGTACATAAAAGTCTCTTATTTAAAGCTTGTACGTACACAGAGCACTCTAATAATGCAAGATTGCTGCCTTTCATGCATACTATTACTAGTCATCAGAAAAAGGGAGCTGCAAATATCACGTGTGTACGACGTCTCTAACTCAGCCACTCATTTTATGACCAGTACATAGGAAAAGGTTAAGGTGTCGTTTTACCCTTGAATTATAATGCTGGTTTGAAGTTAATTCCCCAAATTATTTCTTCGGCCTATTTAGAGTTTAATTAAACTAAGATAAAAATAACCAATTTAGACGTACCGTCAAGTTTTGGTCATATACCATCAAGATTTTTTAACTCCACCCAATTAGTCGTCAAATATAAGGGCAAATTTGTCATTTTACAAGATAAGATACCAGAGAAAATTAACAAATAAAGAAAATTTAAAAAAGAAAAAGAAAAAAATAACTTACAGGTCCATCCATGTGCACGTAGTAGGCCCCATATATCAACCAACCAGTATGCTGCATGCACATTAATAAAGACATGTTTTGCCAGTAATTTAACGCGACTTGAAATGAAATTAGAATCATAATCATATAATTAAGCTAACCTTAGAGGTTTGTATCACAACATATTATGGGGCACGAAGACTGCAGACCAATTTTTGGGGAACGGAGATAGCAAGGCCATTCTTTGCTTTGCTCTATATAAACCACGAAGCAGTCTAACCATTTCGGTATAACGGCTCTTGAACTCATTTACCTCATCAAATCCCGACTGCTTCCTTTTCTAGCTAGTTACCATGGAGTAAATTAACCAGTACCACTCCAACTGTACTTGTTTGGCCTTAATTTTCAGGTTGGGAGCTTTGTCTTGTCAAGCCACTTCGTGGAGTCTCCAAGATGCATCAACGTATGGGAAATACGAGCAATTTGGGTTTAGCCCATTTATAGTTGGAGATAGTCTTACAACTGGTAAATTATTCTCTTTGTCTAAGCAAGAGCTAGTTGATTGTGACATGTACACCAAGGGTGTAGACCAAGGTTGTGAGGGTGGCTTGATGGATGATGCCTTTAAGTTCATCAATCAAGATCATGGACTTAGTACCGAGACTAATTACCCCTACACCGGTGTTGATGGTACTTGCAACACCAGCAAAGAAGCCATCCATGAGGCCAAGATAACCGGCTTTGAAGATGTGCCTGCAAATAGTGAAGAGGCCCTTCTAAAGGCAGTTGCTAATTGTTTGTACTCAATTTTGGTAAATGGACCAAAAATGGTTTACTTCTCAAAATAATATTTTAAAGGCCCATGCCCATCAACCTTTTTACTGCTTTTAGAAAGTAAGGATCACTTTTGCTTAGAGGGCCATCAATAGTAAAAAGAGATTGATAAAATCCCACAAAGACAATAGGCCCAAAACTTTAAGTCACACTAAAGTTAAAAAGGATTTGTAACTGTTACACATTGACTTACATGAGGGTCTGAAGAAGATTATCACAATTAATGACGACTTGACTCTCTTCTCGCCTAGCAAGGAAACGAGCTGTACAAAAGCCACTAGAACTAGAAAGAATTGAATTGCCAACCAAACTTCCGGACTCAGGACAAGGGATTAGCACAAAAACCCAGCGATCCTATCAGAAACGTCCCATCATGCCTCCTATGAAACAATCCAAGATAGTGAATCAGCAGGTGAATCTGGAAATAGCAGCCAGGCAACCTTTTTTTAGCCTTCATCATCGAAGCTCTCTCCTTGCCTATGAATAAAGAGCCTCCGCCACAGAAGAAGAGTACTCTCTCTCTAACGCAACGTCTTGAAAAACACTTGAAGAACTCAAGATCTTTTAAAACCAACTTGTCTAATTTCCAGATAACCAGTTGACCACTCCTGCGTTTATCTTTTGTTGCTCTGCCATCTTCATGGTGTGATTTTCTTTTAAAACAATAAATTTGAATTCATGTATTTATCCGACTAGATAGAGAAATCTCCAATCCCTCTTTGCTCTGTGACTTATATTTCAAACTAGCTAAATATAGTGAGCAAGAACTCTTATATTCCTTTTGCTGTCAAGTTAAAACCAAAAAAAGGGGTTGCAAAAGTTGTTTTAACTGTTTCATTAAGCACTTGTCATTTAATTGCTTTCATATATGTATACGATAAATGCTTAGACAATATTAATTTTGTAACATCCCAACCCAAAATTAAAGAATTTGTGAATTTAATTAATTGCTAAAAAAATAATATGAATTTCCAATTTTGCCTTTAGAGTAGGGGTAATTTTGTCAATTTTTGATTCGGAAGAATTTTGGGGCAGCGAGTGGTAATTTTACATAGATCGTACTGAGATGAGTCCGTAGATACATAGTGAGCTCGAATCGGGATTGTAACGAAGAAGTTATGAGCAAAATAAACTCAGTAGCACAATCGTAATTATTTTGAAGTTGGTTATTAAAAATCTGAAAACTCCCTTTCTTTCTCTCTCTCTCTCCCCGTCGCGAACAGCCCCCCCTCCCTCTCAAAACTGCCGACCGGTTTTCACCCCACCACCGCCAAGTCCGGCCGCCATTTTTGGCGGTACCGGTCCCAAAAGAACCAGCTCTTCATCCTCTACAAGTTCCAGCCCTATGCCGCCTCGATCCGTCGCTGGTACCGCCGGAAAACGTCAAAAAACAGCCGAATTTTACGTAATTTTTCGGGAGCTCGTTCGGACGCCTCGGACCACCATTTTCTTCGAACTTGGTATGCTTTTCTATCCTTTCAATGAGTTCTAACTGCTGGTTGTGGTATTTAGGAGAAATTTCCGAGTTTTGAAACGTTTCCAAGCGATGAAAGTTTTGGCCCGTTTCGGCCCCCGATTCCGGCCACTTTCGTCGACTTTTTGGGTAGGTACAAGAACAAAAGTTGCTCCACTCCATGTGCTTAACCTATACTGGAAGTCTTAGCCGGCGGTATGGAGTTTTTCCGATCGCCGGAAATTTCTTTGGACACCCATGCGCTGCCGGCGCATGAGGTGGCGCGTGGGCACTGTTTTGGCCTGTCATTGTGTCCTAAAATGATTCTTGTGTTGTCCCGAGTATAATGGTATTCTCGGATTTCAATTTGGTTATCGTTTGATCGTCGATTGGATATCGCATATTAGGTGTTATTCGGATTTGATATGTTCGGACTGTTTGATCAACTTCATTCCAATATATGTTAATCTAGACATTCTTAGGATCGTCTAGGAATTCGTGGATCGTGAATTGGAGCCCCGGATGTTCTGATTCAATATCTTAAAGTTTGCATTTAACGATAACTGTTTGATCGTATGATCGTGAGCAATCTGACCGTCCGATTTGGACCAAACTTACAGGACGTGTATTCTAAACCTTGTGGAACCCTTAGGAACTTTCGAATCGGAAAACGGAGATCGTGGGTCCCGTGGGCCCAATTGACCCAATTTGGAAAATTTGACCAACTGGTTGACCGAGCGTCTTCCGAGGATATCTCTTCATCCGGAACACGTAGTTGGACTTTAGGAATGTCATGTTCCTCGTGCACTCACTAGAAACCCGCTAAATTTGGAATGCAAGTCTCTGACGAAGTAGCCTTTCTCTTGGCTATGATTTATAGTTTTGGTTCTCAATTTTTCGTTGAGTTTAAATCACTATATATGTCTGATTTTACTTGGAAGTGAAGAAAATTAATCGTTTTCCATTTTCTTAATTGGTCTTCGACCAAAAAAAATTAGGTCTTTGATCAACAGCTACTAGCTCTTTTTTGGCGTGTAGTGAAAAATGTTTTTTGTTAGTCAAGAAAATTGAGAATGTCACCTTTTTTTTTTTTTCTCTGTCAATAAATTGAAAAGGTTTTTACTATCATCTCTGGCATGTTTTGCCACAATGTTGCCTGGACTTTAACTGATACGGGAAATGCTTAAGAGCTCAATTTTTTCTCCCAACTTTCTCTTTTTAACCTAACTATATGGCACTTAATTGGTACACTACAACTTTCCTTAAATTTGAAATTCATAACAATTATATGATTGTAATGAATGAATATATTATTAATTGATATGAAATGGTAGCATGAAGTGGGGCCAAAACGCGTAGTTAATGTAGTATAAACTAATTAACTGGTTAACGCTTGAGCCACTAAATAAAACGAGAACCCTCTAATTATTTTTAAAATTTTGTGAATGACCCACCTCTAATGTGAAATCCTGGCTTCGCTACTAGACTCCTATATTGAGCATAATAGTGAAGCTTCCTTTTCTTTTTTTACGCACCGGCATGAGATTTCTTCCCTACCCTTGGTCTGGGGCGTGATACTGACATGGAATATTATAGGAAAGTTGAGCAGATGATAGCGTTTTACTGCTTTGCTAGTTCATCAAATGCTGTATGAGTTGAACTGCTTTGCTAGTTCCTGTGTGTCAAGTACTTTACGAATAAAATTATCGCAAAAAGCATTCTGCAAGAGAGAGATTTTTATCAACGACCAACAGAAGATTATCGAGTGTTCAACTTGTTCTACTACATGCCAAAATCATAGAACTTACTCGACAAACCCAAGAGTGAGGGAAAACTGCCACTCTTTCTGGTTAAGCGCCACTGTGGAGAACGCTTTCCCTAGAAACTCAATGATGATGAACTGAAGAACACAGAAACCAAAGTGTCAGCAAATGCAAAATTAGTCAAGACGACAAGTGACCAGAAAGGAAAAACAAAAACAAACAAAAAAAGAAGAAAACAAACTAAATATTTGTAACCTGACTTGTGAGAATTGTTCCGGCCATTCCCATAAAGAGATAGTTTGAAGTAATCCACATCTTAGGCTTTGATAGTATATCCATCTTTCGAGCTTCCATTTGATGGATAATCTGTCATTTGAAAAATTCAGATTCATTGAAATCATAATGTAACATAATCTCATCCAATCTGGAAGGGCACATGAAGGGCTGTGGCTCTTTTCTTCTTTTGATAGAGACAGGGGAAACGCGATTCGAACTTTGAACTTATTCCAGGATTGGGAAGAGAAGTAGGAGGACTACACGTAGCTAGGTATGTTTCAAAGTGCGCTAATTAATGAAAAATCATGTTCGAACTTTAGACCAAAACTAACCATTCAATTGAAACAGCCATATCAACGTTGTCATTTCACATGCTAGACAAAACGGGGAAGCTAATTAAATCTCATATTAAACTACTTTCTTATGATTGACGAGTTAAGACTAATTAACTTACTTGACAAACAACAAATGTATTAAATATCATTGTGTTCTTCACTTTGATGGCATGACCGCGGTTATAACTTTTCAGTAAACTCCGTCCTTGAAAATTGATGATAAGAATGGCAACAATTTGGTACAGGACCTGAAATTTCCAAACCAAATTTAGAATGACAAATTATGAGGAAGACAACTGGAATGCGAAAAACATATGTAAGCAAACTACATGGATTGATCTAATAATACTTTTGGGTAACATGAAATCAAGAGAAAACATCCATGTACCTGAACAAGCAGTCTCTTCCACTTTACATATCTTTTAGGAGGTTGTCTGTAAAACATATTGTCCCATTAGAACATCAAATTTATGCCAGCCAACAATTTGGTTTAACTAGCTAGCAAACTCAAAATTCAAGAGATATGGGCCTACTGGAAGTAAGCATATTGATCAAAATAAGAACTAACAGAACATAACTATGTCAGCAGAAAGTGAAGGTCATCACCATGGATCATGAAAATTTCATGGTTAGGTATTTATAAATTAATCGGATATGTCCGTCATCAAAGAAATATTGTTACCCGGGTTTGACAAGGAGTCCCGGCATCAGTTCATCTGCTGGAGGTTTAGTAACCAATGACAGTGGTACAAGAGCTACTATGAGTAGGTTCACCCAGAGAAGCTGTACAAAGCACAAGCAGAAAAGAATCCTTAATTAGGTGCATCCTCACCTAAAGACTTAATAATTGAACAACCTAATCCGTAATCACAACTGCAATTCTTCTAGTAACAAGTAGAGAGAAAGGGAGCAACACAGAGGGAGAGAGAATTACCTGAACAGCATTTAATGGGACACAACCATAGAAAACTGCCGCCATGAAATTGGTAGTTAGTGCTACAACATTGACTGTAAGCTGCAATTGCATAAACTTGATAATATTTGCATGTACAGATTGCCCCCATTTGAAAGCCTACATCCATTTGATCAAGAGATATTTAGTCATATACCCATTCTTACCGGTAAAACTATAAATAAACCCTATTTAATTTATATAAACAAACCCAAAAAATGACAGCTGTCCCTATTGAATTTAATTTTGATTATTAAATTACTTTGATGCCCTATTGAGTGTTTTGGGCTTTTTTTTATGAAGTTTTGGGGTTGAGTTTGTTTTAAGAAATTAATGGCAGTTTTGTAATTTAAAAGAAGTTAAAAGTTTTTTTAATTTTTATTTTATAAATGGACTTTGGGTGTGTTTCTAAAATCTATTTATATAGAGTTTTTTTTTTAATTTTATAATTTGGACTCCTATATTAGGTAGTGAATCTCCCTTCAATCAATTCCAATGTTATATAATGATTAGCGTTAACTATTTTCAATTAACAACAAAATTAAAACATTTTCAGTTCAAGCATATGACAAGATTATGTTGGGATCTATCTTACAAAAACCAACCTTTACACACGTAGCAAAACTGTCATCCAAGATAATTATATCCGAACTCTCTTTAGCAACTTCAGTCCCTCGGATACCCATAGCAAGACCAATGTCGGCCTAGGCAAGATCAAAAGTAACCGAAAATCCAAGCAAAAACCATTAAAACGCAAGATCACTTGGGGAGGGAGGGAAGTGCCAACAAAAAAATAAGAAGTAAAAAGGCTCTCAAACCTGATGTAGTGCATGAGCATCTTCGGTGACATATCCAGTGACAGCAACCATCTCTCCGCTTTGCTTCAGTGCTTGCACAAACAAAAGCTTGACATCGGGGGAACACCGTGCCATGACCTACACAATAATCGAAAGTTGAGTGTGATATTGTTTTTATTTGGGGAGGAGGATTCAAACCTGCAACATTTTTCAACAAAGTGAAAAGAAATACTACCAAAATAGTAATTATACTAATGTGATATTGTTTTTATCTGGGAAGGGGGATTTGAACCTGTAATATCTCTTAGTAAAGTGAAAAGAAATACCACCGAACTAGTAACTATTTCCTATTTTAAGAAAGGGGAATGCTAGCAACCTTCTCTCTAACCTTCTCCTTTGGGCCTTCTCCCTTTTTTGCTTGACATGTGTCATTCTCCTTACACTTAAAACAATGTCATTAATATATTATGCAAGTTAACTCTTGTTTTCCAAGTTTATCCTTATTACATGTATTCAATTTATCCCAAAAAAAATTACAACTTTTTTACCGTCTTTTTTTTTTTAAAATGTCAATTATTGTTTTAAAGAAAATGTTTGCTTTTTTCAAAAAAGAGAAAATGTCCCCTTTTTTAAAAAAACACAAAGGACTTTTTTTTTTTTTTTTCTATCTAAACCCTTGTTTGTTTTTTTAAAATTTATTTTTTTTAAAAAGGGCATTTCCTCTTAAAAGCAAATATGTTCTTTAAAAAAAAAATTAATAAGATGGTAAGAAAGTTGTGAAATGTTTTTGGATAAATTGAATACATTTAATAAGGGTAAACTTGGAAAACAAAAGTTAACTTGAATAATATATTAATGACATTGTTTTAAGTGTAAGGAGAATGACACATGTCAAGCAAAGAAAGGAGAAGGTCCAAAGGAGAAGGTTAGAGGGAAGGTTGCTAGCATTCCCCTAACAGCCACTCACTATGTATTTATGTCCGCCACATTAAAAAGGATGGATCTAAGAAGCACTCTCGTTGTTTGAAAGAACCAGACGCTGTCAGTATTGCTGCACAATGATAATGGTCCAGTTTGAAACACTAATGCAAACAAGTGGTTTAGCTAGGATAAATAGAAAAGACAACCAGTTTGAAACGCTCACATATCACGGTGAGGTAATAACATACATGATGTAAAAAATGATCATAATTTGCATAACAGTAGTTTTAGGTTCGAAACTTCATAATATACCTTGGAAATTAATGCAGTGACAAAGCTTAAAATCTCTCAAGAATTGTACCTTAAATAAGTCTAAGATGATTACACTAAACTTAACTTTTACTATACTAAAGAATTCATTATACTTAACTTTTAATATTACAAATTTGATATCTTATGATTTAATTGTTATCATTCCAAATCATAATACTAAGTATAACCCAAATTTTATTATGGTAAAAAAAATTGAAAAATTCAACCAAGAAAAAGAGTACATAAAAATTGATTTTACAGATAGAATCACAAAATCAAATAAAATCAAGGCATGCACAGGTCAAGAGTATATATGAAGACGTGAAAACAAGTGTAGATGTTTGGGCACAACTAGATCAACAGTAAGACTCGATGATGACTACATAAAATAACTTATGTGGAGACAAGGAAGCCATCCATGCAGGATGCAGCTAAAATAACTGGCTTTCAAGATGTGCCTATGCAAATAGTGAAGAGACCCTTCTTAAGGCAGTTGCTAATCATTATGTTTCCGTTGATCCTAGAGATTCTGATTCTCAATTCTATTCAAGCGGTGTCTATAAGGGGGAGTTGTGGAACAAGCCTCGATCATGGTGTTACCGATGTTGGTTCTGGGGTCATTATGGGATCAAGAATTGGTTAGTGGGGGCAGAACGAGGTGAAGAAGGATACATAAGAATGCAAAGAAATGTTGAGGCAAAGGAAGGCCTTTGTGGCATTGCTATGGAAGCCCACTGAATAGTTGAATTATACCTTCAAAATCAAAGCCTACAGCCTACTATACGTATATTGTTAGTAAATTCTGCATATAAAACAATCTTAAACAATCTTGATGTATGACATTTACAAACGGGTTTTAAGTGACGCGGAAAATGCCTAAGAACAGCTCAACTTTTTCTCATTTCTTTCTTCTTCTTTTTTAACCTAATTATACGGCACTTAATTTGTACACTCTACAGTCAAATCAAGAAAAAAAACAAAACAAAAGCATTGCCAAACTACAAGACAGATATATAATTTTAAAAAGGTCCGTGAGGTTTGGCACTACAATTTAATAAATTCTGCATACAAAACAAAGTATTAGCATTTGGTATGAAAAAAATATTTAGGGTCCATAATCACACGAGGACAAATGGTTTTCCAGTAAATGATCGTGACATCAAATTGTATTAATGGTCATATGAGCCAACTTACGGATTCACATCAGGACATTTGCTTGGGCACGAAGATTGCAAATCAACTTTTGGGGCACGATGATAGCAAGGCCATCGATCTATTCTCTATATTAACTGGGAAGAAGTGTACCATTTCAGTGCATACCAACTTGTCAATTCATTTACTTATATCAAATCTAGCTGCTTCCAGTGTTCACTACCATGGAGTTTATTAACCAATACTACTGCAAATGTATCTGTTTGGCCTTGATCTTCATGTTGGGGGCTTGGTCTTCTCAAGCCACTTCTCGCAATCTCCAAGATGCATCCATGTATGGAAAATACGAGCAATGGATGGCTCGCTATGAACGTGTATATATGGACATTCAAGAGAAAGAGATGCGTTTCAAGATATTCAAGGAAAATGTGGCATTCATAGAATCATCAAATGGCAATACAAACAAACCTTATAAATTGAGTGTCAATCAATTTGCAGACCTTACAAACGAAGAATTCAAAGCCTCTAGAAATGGATTCTTGGGGCATGAATGCTCCACAAAGACAACTACTTTCAAATATGAAAATGTTACAGCCCCACCTACAGTAGATTGGAGAACAAAAGGAGCTGTGACGCCTATCAAAGACCAAGGCCAATGTGGTAATTTTCATCTAGATATCTCAAACACTACTCTCCTTTTGAAAATTAATTCAATCATGTTGTTATTAATCTAATTGGTTTTTAATTGCAATAAAAAAAAATGTAGGATGTTGTTGGGCTTTTTCAGCAGTGGCAGCCATGGAAGGAATTACTAAGCTTACAACTGGTAACCTAATCTCTTTATCTGAGCAAGAGTTGGTTGATTGTGACACCAAAGGTGTAGACCAAGGTTGTGAGGGTGGCTTGATGGATGATGCATTTCAATTCATCAATCAAAATCATGGGCTTAGTACGGAGACAAATTACCCCTACACAGGTGTTGATGGTACTTGCAACACCAAGAAGGAGGCTAGCCATGCTGCCAAGATAACTGGCCACGAAGATGTGCCTGCAAACAGTGAAGCTGCCCTTCTTAAGGCTGTTGCTAATCAACCTATTTCAGTTGCCATTGACGCCGGAGGTTCTGATTTTCAATTCTATTCAAGTGGTGTCTTTACAGGAGCTTGTGGAACAAGTCTTGATCATGGTGTCACCGCTGTTGGATACGGAGTCAGTGATGATGGTACCAAGTATTGGTTGGTGAAGAACTCATGGGGCACAGAGTGGGGTGAAAAAGGATACATAAGAATGCAAAGAGGTGTTGAGGCAAAAGAAGGTCTTTGTGGCATTGCTATGGAAGCCTCTTACCCCACTGCATAGTTTGAATTATACCCTCAAAATCAATGCCTACTGTATAAAAACCTTGTGGGTGTACTATATATCATGATATGTATATGATGAACTTGTACCCTTACGTACATGAAATTATGCCTGTAACAAAACTGAAGTGTTATAATTACCAAAATGAAGAACTTATTCAACTTGTTTGAGTTGAATTATCCAGTAATGTCTCAAATTTACCACATGCTTGTGTAAACTTCAAAAATAGACCAAATCAAAGACATAGTTAGATAAAAGGCCTCCTCTACTATAGTTCATGTTGCATTTATTTATTTATTTATTTATATAATAATGAATTTAATCTCGGAAAAGATAAAGTTGCATTTAATTTCATACTAACTGGACTATGTGCCTCTTAAAAGTGTTTATGAACAGAAATACTTCCTAAAGAAACAATTCCAAAAAAACCCTAAAAGATAATTGATTACCTCATGTTACACTTTATTTCTTAATGTTTTCATTTAGCACTTAATTACAATCGATTATTAACCATAGAAACAATTGAAAACAATATCTAATCGAAACTAAAGGGAACAAATGACCAAATGGGTACCTTGGAACACACATTCAAAATAAAATAACCAAGGTGGTTGGTGTGAGTGGTTCGGCACTCTCATTCCTTAAGAGAAGGTCAGGGGTTCGATCCCTGCTCTCGTATGGAGTCACCACTTTGGCCAGCACTTTACCCCTTACGGGCCGACCCGGTGTGAGCGGGGATTAGTCTGGGTTGTGGTTAAGGCTTAAAGGTGCCACCCATAGTTGGGGCCCATCCAGGACCACCTCGTGGTTCAAACCAAAAAAAAAAAAAAAAAATAACTCAAGTTTTTAGATTTCCATCCAATTTTCTGTTAATTATAAGGATAGGTTTCTCATTTTACAAGAACAATACCCAAAAATAATAAAGAAAATGTAAAATCATGATTTCTTCTCTCTTTCTCTTTGTTTGTTCTTTCTCTTTTTCCGTCTTCTTCCTCTCTTTCTCTTTTCTTTCTTCTCTCCCCGTCTACTCCAGCTCTTTCAAATTTATTAGCTCTAGTTGTCCTCTCTTTACAAATATCCAGAGGCTCCATTGCTGTATCAAAATTTGTTTGTTCAAGCAACAAAAGCATTTGGAGGGAGATTAGCAGCGAATGATTAATAACAGCCACGAGAATGCTAATATTGAAGGAACGTGTGTAAAACACAATACAAGAAGGAAGAAGAGGAAAGGACGAGTGAATAAATAAACGGGCAATCTTCACACCTCATAGAAATATGCCACACAGACCCGGTATTTTGGGAAGGAGTTGATAACTTGATGCAATCCCTAAATCTCATTGACCCAATCAAGAACAATTAGGGGTCGATGAAGATGAAAACATATCTTGATTCTGATTATATGTTTATTTACAAGGACCAATCATTGGCATTCACTCGAAAACCCTTGTGGATGTGGGATTGCAGACAGAGAGTCTTGGGAGGAAGGGGCTGGGGAAGACATTGATTGCCTTCCCTTTTTTTTTTCTTTTTAAGTTTTGTAGTTTTAACAATTTAATTATTTTAAACTTAAAGAAATTAAATTTTAATTGAACAGTGAATCACGTGCCTAGCTAACATGTGACATTTAGAGAGAAAATTGGCTGAAATTGCATGAAAACTAACAGCAGGAGCTAAATTGACCATTTAAAATAATATGAGGGCTAAATTGGTTGACAAAATAATTTAGAGTGGAAATTTCGACAGTTGATATAGTTCAAAGGGGTATTCGGCAGTTTACCCTTTGGATTACCATCAAAATCAATGCCTACAGCCTACTATATGTATATTGTTAGGTATATTTATATATATGTACATGATGAAGTTATCTTAACAAAACTATGTAGCAAGTTCTATAAATACCAAAATGAAGAACTTATCCAATTTCTTTAGCTGAAGCTGAAGTATCCAACTATGCCTAAATTTAACCACTTGCTTGGAATCATTATAAGTACAAAAAATGCTTTCCAGTCAATAATGACTAATCCATGGAAGAAACAGATATATATATACGCAAGAAAAAAAGAAGTGAATCGTAAGAAACAAGGTGCTAGTACCTACTTCATTGTTGACAAAGAGCTCATTTGGAATGCAAGTCTCTGACGGAGTGGCCTTTCTCTGGGCTATGATTTATGGTTTTTGTTCTTAAATTTGGTTGAGTTTAAATCACTATGTCTGATTTTACTTCGAAGTGAAGAAAATTGATCTTTTTGCTCTTTGTTAATTGGTCTTCGACCAAAAAAAAGGTCCTTTTTTTTTTTGGATTGTAAAAAGAGCTTTATTCAATAAAATCAAGATTACAAATAGTCATGAAACAGGAATGCATCTATGTGGTCTCGTTAAAACTTTGCCATGAAAACTCCCAGTGAGAGAAAATTCGGTCAAGAAAAAAGGTCTTTGATCAATAACTACTAGCTCTATTTTGGCGTGTAGTGAGAATGTTTTTTCTTTGTCAAGAAAATTGAGAAGATTATTGAACTTTTTTTCTTTGTCAATAAAATTGAGAAGGTTTTTACTGTTATCTCTGGGCTGTTCTGCCACAATGTTGCCGGGAAGAACCAATTGGCTTATTCATGTTATTCGTGATAGCTAAAAACATTAAGAGAAATGCTCAAAGAAAGCCACAAATTGATAAGAGATGGATAGTTATTTTGCATCGTTCCTCTTCTTCCGTTCAAGGGTTAGTACCCATTTAAGTTTCTCCAGTAACTTTCTTTTTCTAAATTATGAAAAATAAAAAGAAAAGAAAAAAGTAATGGTTTCTATGGGAGAACTAACTAGTAATTTTGTCTTAAACAATCTTGATGTATGACATTTACAAAGGGGCTTTAAGAAGAGCTCAACTTTTTCTACTAACCTTTTTTTTTTTTTTTTTTGAACCTAGTCATAGTCAAATCAAGAAGAAGAAAAAACTATAGCCAACACAAAAGCAGAAGAATAATTCCCAAATTTTGCAAGCGTTACCAAACTACGAGACAGATAATTTTAAAAAGGTCCGTGAGGTTTGGAACTACGGTTCAATACATTCTGCATATAAAACAAAGTAGTAGCATTTTGTATGAAGAAAATATGTGTTTTGATTTGACCCATAAAATTTAGGGTCCATAATCACACGAGGACAAATGGTTTTCCAGTAAATTATCGTAACGTCAAAATGAATTAATAGTAATATGAGACGGATTCACATCAGAACATTTGCTTGGGCACGAAGATTGCAAATCAACTTTTGGGGCACAATGATAGCAAGGCCATCGATCTATTCTCTATATTAACTGTGAAGAAGTGTACCATTTCAGTGCATACCAACTCTTCAATTCATTTACTTATATCAACTCTAGCTGCTTCCAGTGTTAACTACCATGGAGTTTATTAACCAGTACTACTGCAAATGTATCTGTTTGGCCTTGATCTTCATGTTGGGGGCTTGGTCTTCTCAAGCCACTTCTCGCAATCTCCAAGATGCATCAATGTATGGAAAATACGAGCAATGGATGACTCGCTATGGACGTGTATTTACCGGCGTTCAAGAGAAAGAGATGCGTTTCAAGATATTCAAGGAAAATGTGGCATTCATAGAATCATCAAATAGCGATGCAAACAAACCTTATAAATTGAGTGTCAATCAATTTGCAGACCTTACAAATGAAGAATTCAAAGCCTCTAGAAATGGATTCTTGGGGCATGAATGCTCCACAAAGACAACTACTTTCAAATATGAAAATGTTACAGCCCCACCTACAGTAGATTGGAGAACAAAAGGAGCTGTGACGCCTATCAAAGACCAAGGCCAATGTGGTAATTTTAATCTAGATATCTCAAACACTACTCTCCTTCTGAAAATTAATTCAATCATGTTGTTATTAATCTAATTGGTTTTTAATTGCAATAAAAAAAATGTAGGATGTTGTTGGGCTTTTTCAGCAGTGGCAGCCATGGAAGGAATTACTAAGCTTTCAACTGGTAACCTAATCTCTTTATCTGAGCAAGAGTTGGTTGATTGTGACACCAAAGGTGTAGACCAAGGTTGTGAGGGTGGCTTGATGGATGATGCATTTCAATTCATCAATCAAAATCATGGGCTTAGTACGGAGACAAATTACCCCTACACAGGTGTTGATGGTACTTGCAACACCAAGAAGGAGGCTAGCCATGCTGCCAAGATAACTGGCCACGAAGATGTGCCTGCAAACAGTGAAGCTGCCCTTCTTAAGGCTGTTGCTAATCAACCTGTTTCAGTTGCCATTGACGCCGGAGGTTCTGATTTTCAATTCTATTCAAGTGGTGTCTTTACAGGAGCTTGTGGAACAAGTCTTGATCATGGTGTTACCGCTGTTGGATACGGAGTCAGTGATGATGGTACCAAGTATTGGTTGGTGAAGAACTCATGGGGCACAGAGTGGGGTGAAAAAGGATACATAAGAATGCAAAGAGGTGTTGAGGCAAAAGAAGGTCTTTGTGGCATTGCTATGGAAGCCTCTTACCCCACTGCATAGTTTGAATTATACCCTCAAAATCAATGCCTACTGTATAAAAACCTTGTGGGTGTACTATATATCATGATATGTATATGACGAACTTGTACCCTTATGTACATGAAATTATGCCTATAACAAAACTATCAAAATGAAGAACTTATTCAACTTGTTTGAGTTGAATTATCCAGTAATGTCTCAAATTTACCACTTGCTTGTGTAAACTTCAAAAATAGGTCAAATCAAAGACTTGGTTAGATATAAGGCCTCCTCTGCTATAGTTCATGTTGCATTTATTTATTTATTTATATAATAATGAATTTAATCTTGGAAAAGATAAAATTGCATGTAATTTCATACTAACTAGACTATGTGCCTCTTAAAAGTGTTTATGAACAAAAATACTTCCTAAAGAAACAATTCCCAAAAAGGCCTAAAAGATAATTGATTACCTCATGTTACACTTTATTTCTTAATGTTTTCATTTAGCACTTAATTACAATCGATTATTAACCGTAGAAACAATTGAAAACAATATCTAATCGAAACTAAAGGGAACAAATGTTTGTCCTTTTTCAAACGACCAAATGGGTACCTTGGGACACACATTCAAAATAAAATAACTCAAGTTTTTAGACTTCCATCTAATTTTCTATTAATTATAAGGATAGGTTTCTCATTTCTATGAACTATGGCCCCGTTTGGGATTGCTTTTTTTTGCCAAAAACCTGTTTCACTTTAAAGTTAAGCAGTTTAAGGTGTTTAGTAAAAATAAAATATCCCGATTATTTTAAAAGCAGTGGCTTTTTGACAGCAGCTTTTAAAAGTAGGCTCTGGGTTGTTTTTCAAAGCTGCTTTCAAAATAAGCATAGATGAACTTTTTTATGAATTTTTTTAATTCCCGCCATAATTCATTTTAAAAAATGACACCACCTCCACTTTCACATCCAACTCCACCACTTGCACCACCACATTCACTACCTCCACCACCACCACCACCACAACCACCTCCTCCAAAATCTCCATATCCACTACCACCTCCACAACCAACACCACAACCACCACCATGCTGCCACTACCACCACCACCACCACCTCCATAATCGCCATCCCCGCCACCATCACCACCACTACCACAACCACCAACTCCACCTTCATCACCCCCATTACCTCCACTCCATCACTACCACTACCACCACATGATTAGTACATAACACTTTTAACATTATATTTATTTTAGTCATAATTCACAGTTACAACAATTTTATATTAAAATTTACCAAACAGTTTTGACACTACTTTTTGTACTAACAGCACTTTAAAAATATTGTTTACCAAACATGGAGCTGCTTTACTTTACAGTTAATTATTTTCAAAACACAGCAGAAGCAACTTTTTTTAAAAGTGACAGCAATTCCAAACTGGACTTATGTGTACCTTTTAAAAGTACTTATGAATAGAAATACTTCCTAAAGAAACGGTTTCAAAAAAGCCCTAAAAGATAATTGATTACCTCATGTTACACTTTATTTCTTAATTACAATCGATTATTAACCATAGAAACAATTGAAAACAATATCTAATCGAAACTAAAGGGAACAAATGTTTGTCCTTTTTCAAACGACCAAAATGGGTACCTTGGGACACATTCAAAATAAAATAACTCAAAGCACAACCACCGAAGAACCTGGCTGAGCTCGCGGAGCTTTGGAAGCCATGGAGATGGCGATGACTGTGATGAATGTGGCAACTCTCCAACCCAAACCTCTTCGACCCAAAAGCCCTTACCTTCTTCCAAACCCAAGAAGAGTCTTCAACTTCAAGGCCTCTTCTCTCCACAACCCTCAAGTGTCATCAATCGGAGCTCCAAATCTGGTGGGTCAATTCGACCCAACAATCCCCATAGAGCGAGCCGTAACTCCACCCTGCTCATGGTACACCGATCCTTCTTTTTACTCTCTCGAACTCGACACCCTCTTCTACCGTGGATGGCAGGCCGCAGGTCAGCTTCTATTTAATTTACTTGTTATCTCTGTTTGGTCGCTGAGAAAAACGGCAGGAAAATGATTGAAGAAAATAGTTATGAGCTTTTGAATGGTTGTTGATTTTCAGGATACACTGAACAGATAAAAAATCCAGGGGAGTTTTTCACTTGCAGGTGGAAGCTTTTGACTTGTAATTAGTTAAGCTCTGTTTGGTTTTTGTGGTTTTTGGTTTTGGGGTTTTGATTTAGTTACTTAACTAGCAGATTGGGAAACGCAGAGTTTGTTGTGTGCCGAGATGGTGATGGCAAGCTTCAAGCTTTCCACAACGTATGTCGACATCATGCCTCACTTCTTGCATATGGAAGCGGCCGCAAGTCTTGCTTTGTGTGCCCTTATCATGTGAGTTTACTTATGACATTGCTAATTGCTTGCTACATGTACATTAGTCCAAGCATCTACTTAAGTAACTAAATTACTTACGCATGCAAAACCCAATTGCAGGGATGGACTTATGGGTTAGACGGCTCACTTCTCAAGGCAACTAGAATAACTGGAATACAAAATTTCAATGAACATGTATGCCGTAATATTGTTATGGATGCAATCACATTCCTGACGTTGTACACTTATC
>NC_024127.1:36810279-36842275 GCF_000346735.1 Prunus mume
AATTATCCTCCAAATGGAGGGTTAATTTGTTTGATTTGTCTGGCCATGAAGGGTAGGAGTTTGGGCTTATATCGGTGAAAGTAGCTACTTGGGGCCCGTTTGTTCTTCTCAATATGGAGCAGGATGTTGATAGTGATACAGACATAGTGGAAAAGGAATGGCTTGGCAGCTCTTCAGAACTACTGAGTAACAATGGGGTCGATTCCTCATTAAGTTTTGTTTGTAGACGTGATTATATGATTGAATGTAACTGGAAGGTATGTTCCATGCTTGTTTCACTTTCAATTTTTCCTTACCAGAGGAGTTTCTTTTGAAACTTCAATTTGAACTTTCTCTGTTCTGATGATAATCTTTAACAGCTTTATGGCCCCTAGTCATGAAAGTAAAATACATCACGCCCTGTTTTTTCTTTGCAGCAAAAACCTCTAAAGAAGATTTAGTCTTTACTAAAGCTCAGTTGTTCAAAAATAGCATGGATAACTGTTATTATGTTTAAGATGATGGAGCTGACAACTGATTACTCTTTATCCATTTCTTGTTGTAGGTCTTTTGTGACAACTACTTAGATGGTGGATATCATGTGCCTTATGCACATAAAGGCCTTGCATCTGGTCTTAATCTTGATCATTACTCTACCACAGTATGCTTCCCTTTCTTTATTTCACTTTTCTTGACATGTGTACGTGGGTCGCAAAATTATGCTATATATAGATCTGAAGGTATCTGGAAGATCTTCATGTACCAAGGATTTCACGTATTTTTAACTTTCTTGAAGTACATTCAAAACAAGGGATTCCTTATTTAGAGTTTTGTCAAGAGCTTTTACTCTTGCAGCATATATCCATCTACTAATACTGTTTTCTTGACTTAAATTGTTTGATTTTGTCCTTGCATCTTAGTTAGTGTTGTTAATTATATAGATATATGAAAAGGTCAGCATTCAAAAGTGTGAAGGTGGCTCGACAGAAAGAACAAATGATTATGATCGGCTTGGATCAAAAGCTCTATATGCTTTCGTTTATCCTAATTTCATGATTAATAGGTAATTGATCAGTGACTGAAGTGGAAATGACTAGTGCATTAGTTTCTTCTATAAGCTAATTCTACAATGAATTCTTTTAAGTAATAACATAACTTTTTAAGGTTTCTCATAGGTATGGACCATGGATGGACACCAATCTAGTACTGCCACTTGGACCAAGGAAATGTCAAGTGATATTTGATTACTACATTGAACCGTCTCTTATGGTAAGATTAATTTATTCTACTTTTGGATAGTCCCTGCCTGTGTTATCTACAAAATTAATTTTGCAAGTGTCTTAAAACCCTGAGAGAAGTCATATAGATGTCATACTATAAATTGGTTTTCCTCTGTTCTAGTATCTGAAGTATTTAGGGGTGCTGGCTTTTTCTTGCAATCTGTCCAAGATCACTGTTATTTAAGTGCCGTGCATGAACTATACATTAGTTTGAGAAACCTAGAGAAACCAAGAAATGAACACTCGTCTGGACAAAAACAAGTCAGCACAAAAAATAATTAAGATTCACACCCCGCGGTAAACAAATTGTTTTCATCATGTTGATTCCAAGTGTGCTTTGTATCTTTTACTTTTTTTTTTTTACTTTTGATTTCTGGTTCTCAGGATAACAGAGATTTTATAGAGAGAAGTTTGAAAGACAGTGAAAGAGTACAGGTATATAATCAAAACATGCATGGTTCATACATGGTTCTTAATATCTAGGCCTAATACACAAATGGGTGGCTGAGAATATGCAGCTGGAAGATGTCATGCTATGTGAAGGTGTCCAAAGAGGTCTTGAATCACCTGCATATGATATCGGCAGATATGCTCCGACTGTCGAGAATGCCATGCACCATTTCCATTGTCTGCTTCACAAGAGCCTGAAAAAATGAGAATTAACCGATACATATCGGTAGATGTGCTCCAACTGTCGAGAATGCCATGCACCATTTCCGTTTTCTGCTATCAAATTTATGTCCTGATTGTATCCATCCTCCTATTTTAGTTTTATATCTTTCGTTGTTCATGTTTTATGAATAATGATGCAAGCGTGATGCTTTTTATTTTTCTATGGGGATTACGTTGTCCTGGTGTTTTTCGCTTCAAAGAATTTTACGAAGCAGTAAAAACTTGTTTTATTTCTTCAAATACCCAGTAGAAGTGATTCAATTTCGGAGAAGGTAAAAGTAATAATTAATTTATTCAACTGTGGGTAGGATGAAAACGGGTGGACCTAAATTTTTTAACGGGGCATTTGATTACAAGGATTCTGAACTCTATTAATTCATACCAAAGAGAGATTTTAGCTCAAACAATTAAGAACATTTATTTGTGCACTCTAGACGTGTTCAAGCCTCCATCCATGACTATTACTTGAATTAAAATATAAAATAGAAGAAACCAGGACTTCATAAATTTGATTTGTACGTCGTGGATTAAAATTCATTTTCATAACAAGTGTAAAATAAGCGAACCATTCCGAGTCCATTTAAAGAGCAAAGGCCCTGGGCTTAAAACGCAAGGCACCATGTAAAGACCACACGGTAAATATAGGAGAGCAATACAACGAGATTTGAACCATTACACTTTCCCAAAAAGTAAAAAAGCAAGGTTGAGATATTTCTTTGCATATAAACAAATCCATCATCCCAAAACATGTCAAACTGTAAAAACACAAATCACTGAGTACATAAAAACTGCACAAGCGAAATCCGGTCATCAGAGACCAAACCAACTATGTCTTCTTTGAAAAGCTGAATTACTGCAAATATATGTCCTACGTAACAAAAGATTAGTTCGTGATTTCTGTGAAAATATTCGTCATGTTAGCCAAAAAAAGGGAAAATGCAGATACAGAAAACTACTAAAGCTGTTGATGTAACTGCTGTATACCTCCACACTTCCTACTGACTAACCTGAAAGACAAGCAGCAAATGAATATTAATTGGTGATCACAAGCTTAGAACATAATAATTCGGCCTTAATCCCCCGGAAAAGGAGAATACAAAGAGGCATCCCTCATTCTTACCTCTGGACTCTTTTTTCGCCGATGAAATCTTCTTGTGAAATACTTGAAGAATGGAGTTTCTGGAACAGGTATCAATTTCCCAACAACAGCAAGTGGCCAACTGCAAGGAGAACAGAGTTGTGTTAAGCAACAAATGAAGACAACTACGGAACAAGTAATATCGTTGTAAGTTGTAACATCAAATTCTAGTAGTATCTGTACGGACTCACCTGATAAAGGCAATAACAATAGAAATGAGCCAATGATTCCATTCAAGTTTGACTGTTTTAGTAAACTTCCCCAGAAACTCGACGATGATAACCTAAAGAAAAGCAAGCGAATGTCAAAAAATTTAAACATTCATCAAAGCCCCATGGGAAAAAATGAAAATATTAAAGTCTCACCTGAAGTACAAGTGTTATTGCAATTATTCCCATAAAGAGACGGTTCTTAGTAATTCCTTCGAATATATTAAACTCATCAGGCTTTCGAGCATTGAATTCATTGAAAATCTGCGAGTTAAAGATTGTCACTTATTAAGGTCATAATGTAGCATATCTCATCCAAACTGAAGAGAACACATGAAATGTTATGTCTACAAGTACAAACAATCAACGAGTAAAAAACATAAACAAATCCACACAAAGTTCTTATAACAGAACTAACAAATTACAGAACATTTTTTACAGATCAACAATTTCACTTCATTTTTGTAGAAATTTAGTGCAGAACTTCACATGGGAAACAAGTTATTTCAGCAGTTTGCTCATATCATAGTCAAGGATCTTTTAGAAAATTTTACAAGAAAAATAAAAACCATAAACACATGTAGATATCGGATACCAAAAACAAGTGTTGCTGTTCTATTAAACAGTCTGACGTACTTGACAAAGGACAAAGGCATTGAATATCAGTGTATTCTTCAGCTTGTTAGCATGGTCTGTGTTGGGATCATGTGTCAAACGCAGTATACTTATCCCACGAAAGTTGAGGATAAGCAGGACGATGACTTGGTAGAAGGCCTGAGTTCAATGACAACTTATCAAAAATACAAACAAGGCAGATTCTGTAGCACGACAATACACGGTAAAGAACAATAATACATTAGTTGACAAACGCCGGAAAAAGCATGTACCTGAACCAACAAGTTCCTCCACATTATATTTGTTATAAGAGGCTCTCTGCAAAACAATGTAACCATAACTGCATTACTATTACCATCAGAGACACAAATAGGGCATCCAATTTGGTCAGTTTGCTTAATGACATCAAAATTTAATAGATATGGGCCAATTAGAGGTCACCATATTCAAAACAATAACACAATATACCTAATCACTAGAGAAAAGAAAGTAAAACTATATCTTGACAGAAATTAATGATCTGAAAGTAATTAGTTTCTCATGTTCTGTGCACAAGAGACAATACTAAATATGCTTTGGAGCATCCTTCCCAATCCCATGGATGCAAGTAAGTAGAATGAATATTCGTGACAACTTTTTTTGACACGGACTTTTAACCTAATTAAAACACATTTTGGCACAAACTTTGCTGCCATAGCTGTGATCCTAAGCATGTTTTGGTAGTCATAAACAAGATCAAGTTTTCTTCTCATATATTTTCAACTTTCCAGGGTAAAGAGATACTGTACCCTAAGGAACTTTAAAAACAGCTAGATTTAATCAAAAAATAAATGAATAAAAATTCTTTTTTTCAACTAAAGTGAAAAATATTCAGACATTTTTGGCCAATTAACATAAAATAACAGTGTTTCAGTGATATGATACGTTTTTTTGTTGATTTTTAGAAGGCAGACACCACTACAGAAACTTACTTTCGACCAACAGGGGTTCTGTCCATCAAGTGATCTGTAGGAGGCTCAGTAGCCAACGCTAGTGCTCCAAGAGTATCCATGATAAGATTCACCCACAGAAGCTGCATCAAGCACAAGAAAAAGAGTCCACAGGTGTACAGAGAGAGAGAGAGAGAGAGAGAGAGAGAGAGAGAGATAATACCTGAACAGCATTTAGTGGAACATCACCAGAGGAAATCGCTGCCACGACATTTATAATTAGTGCTGCAACATTGACTGTAAGCTGGAATTGGATGAATTTCTGAATATTTGCATATACAGATCGACCCCATCTAACAACCTACAAGCATTGGGAAAGAACCAATAAGTCATGTGTGACTTTAACATTAAAACGGTGAGAGGTGAGAGAGTAGAAGTACTACAGAAGGAAATAGTAATAAACAGAACAAGAAGAAAAAACCCCAAAAAACCAATAGTTAGTATATGTCATTGGTTGCATAGTATTCCTAACCTTCACAACTGAAGCAAAATTATCATCCAATATGATGATATCTGAACTCTCTTTGGCAACTTCAGTCCCTTGAATACCCATAGCAAGACCAATGTCGGCCTGAACTCAAATGTGGAAGATTCCAAACAAAACCATTAAGACATAACATCAAACATTAACAATGAATTAAGATAGGAAAAAAAAGAACGAATAAACTACAAAGTACTATGGTGATTGTAACCATAATAACTGCTTCGATAAATAAAATAAAAAGAAAGAAAAAGAGACAAAAAGCAAGGAAAAACATCTGAGAGACCTCATGCAGTGCAGGAGCATCATTAGTGCCATCTCCAGTAACAGCAACAACATGTCCCCTTCTCCTCAATGCTTGCACAAGCAGAAGCTTGTCATTGGGGGAAGACCGCCCCATCACCTGCACGTTAAAAAGATTTTACTCCCTAAAAATTTTCCATGATATTTTAATTCTTAAGCGTGCATGCCAGGAACTATCTAAACAATACATAAGTATTCATACCGAAATCTTCTCAGCATACTCTTCTCTCAGCCCATCAGAAAGGTCACGAAAAACTTTTCCCTCAATGAGAGTTGGCTCAGTAGCATCTGAATCAGAAGTAAGTATGCCACATTCCAAAGCAATTGCTTTTGCAGTTTGAACATTGTCGCCCGTAACCATGCGTACCTACATGTTTATCAAGTTGGAAGGAGAACTTTAAAAATACAACACCCAATCGTTCATTTTCTAACAAGAAATATTTCAAAGCATGACCATAATTATGAAAACCCTACCACTAACAATACGTAAAAAATAGTGAATTTTTTTAAAAAAGCAAAAACATAACCATGGTGGGATATACATTGAAAGGCATCAACCACATAAAACTCTTGCAATTATAAAGCCAAAAAGAAACCACATCCAGAAATATCCAATTGCTCACTTTCTGACAAGAATATTTAAAAGCATACCCAGCAAATAATTATGAAAATCCTACCACTAACAATATTTGAACAGTACAATAGTAAATTTCTTAATAAAACAAAAAATGAAAGAAACATGGTGGGATATACATTGACACAAACACCCACCTAAAAAAGCACATGCCTATAAAAACAAAAAATAAAGCAAGCACATCAAGAAACCATTCACGTAATGATCTTACAGTTAGTGGAAAACGACTTCCTTTTGCCCAAGTGTAATAGTCAAACTAATGACAGTTTTTAGGAGTAGGGGAACAAGTGGGAGGCTGAACATATTATTCCACATAAAATAGTATAATAAATGAAGATGCATAAGACAACTCTATGACAGGAAAGTAGGCCTTCCATTGTTGCACAATCACAGTTGAACTTAGTTGTAAAAAGCTGAACCCTATTGGTCTTCTCCAACCTTCCAAACACAATTCATCCAATTATATAAACACCCCTCCTATGAAGAACAAAAATTCACAGGAGGAATTGATATGTCACTAAATAATACCTTAACACCAGCCTTTTGGCATAGTTGCACTGCATCTCTAACCCCTGGCCGACAAGGATCCTGCATTTCATTATTGTGTACATAAGCTAAACAAACTAAATGTGAACGCAAATTTAAAAAGGAAATAAAACTTATAGATGCACTACCTTAATACCAACAATAGCAAGCAGAACAAGGTCGTCATCAGGCAATGCCCACAGAGCTAGTTGTTGTTCATCAGTCGGAACGCTTTCTAATTCATATGATCTATATGCAATAGCAACACAACGCAAACTGCGAGCAGCCATATCCTCAATGGACTCCCTGAACATCATTGACTGCAGACAGAACTTCATTAAAATGAACCATTTGATAAAATCTTCCGAAGTCCAAGGTCAACATAAAAAATGCAAACTAGTGAGAACATAAGCCTAAGAACAAACTTGTACAACTTAAATTAGGCTCTTATGCATAAAGAGATGTTAAACTGTCTTGCCAGAATAGAAAAATTGTAATGCATATGCAAATCATCACAAGCAGTAAAGGAAAGACTAAAATATTAAGGAAAAAAAAACAGAGAATGTATTACGCATGTCCCATTCACTGAAAAACCACAGAAATCAACAACTATCATGTAACTGTTCTGTAAATGTAACTATAAATTTCTCCTACCTTGTCATCATCCATTGCTGCCAACTGATCATTTGCATCAAGGTACTTTGTACATGAGGCCAATACTATTTCAGCTGCCCCTTTCCAATGTATATGAACTTCAGAATTGGGCTGTAAATATTGAAAGGCAATCAAACATTATTTAGACTTGAGTATGGATGAAAAATAAGTTTTCCAAAAATCATAGTATTGTAATATTATTTCCCATATCTGTAAATCATATTCTCAGGCATAACAAGATTTTTACTAAACAGCGTACAATAAAAGGTCATCTAGATCCCTGAAATATTTGTTGCATTCAAGGGGGTAACAAATAGGCACAGCAACGCATGTGTAGTAATAAAAATATAACTTGTAATGTACAAACTTAAAATGCCACATGATTTATATAGTATATAAGCAAGAAAACTTTATGCAGTGGAAATTTTCTCTTGCCAGAGCATGTAAATCTGGACAATTGAGTGGTTTGACTCTTGCATGATTGTAGGGTCCAGCTTCAGTCCCCACAAGAACATCACCCCTAAATGCCATATCATGTTAAGAAAAGATCTACCAGAACTAAAACTTTGCTCACAAAAGCCAAGTTTTCCGGGAAGATATTTACTAGTAAAAGCTCAATCAGGAACTAACCATACAGACAGATATAACAAGAATAATGAGAATGTGGACAACAATAATAATCTATCACCAAAGGCAAATGGCAAAGTATACCTACATTGCCTCCCCCACCCAACAATGAATTTATTTATTTGTTTAATTTAAATGTCTCTTCAAAGCATTTTCACTACTGTGAAGATTGCAGCATAAATGATTGGTCACAACAAAGAAAAATTAATCAACTTTACCAATTTAACAGCAGCGCCACCTCGCTTTTTCTCAGAGTTGAATGGGAACACATGAAGAACCGAAGATTCAGACTTGATGGCTTCAAAATTCATTCCAAGCTGCAAACAAATTAATAGTAACCAATGGATCACTTAAAAATAAAGTCACATTAGAAGTGGCAGAATAGATGACATTGGAAAACCAAAAGAAAGAACCTTGATTCCCCATTGCAGAATTGCCTTTTCAGTTGGTGAACCAGAAACTTCTATATCACCACCAGTCTACAAAAAGAAGCAAAGGCAAATTGTTACAGTGTGTAAGCCTTTTTCACTCGTATTATGCTAGACAAATCTTACTAAGGAAAGAAACACTTGACACTTAAAGCATACCTCAGGCACATAAACACTGCCAGTTGTATTCAGTGCAATCCCTTCAACAAGCAAAGCTGATAGCATTGGGGACAAGTCTGACTTATTGTCAGATATATCAATTTTCTTCCCACCAGTAAAAGCCTCAACCACAGTCATCTATACTCCAAAAAAATTATAAAAAAAGAATCAGTCATTAGCAGCCCTTGCCTAGTCCACCAGCGTCTTCCCCCAATATTTGCACAATAAAAATAAATTTTCCAGAAGTCCCAGAACGCTGCTTGTGCTCAACTCCACCTGCGTTTTTCTTACAACAACCAAACAAACTAATCTCAATTTGGCTTTTTTAAACTAGGGCGGCACTTTGGCTGGTTTGAAACATCAATCTAGCTTTCATCCGAACTTATCTAATTGGTAACAACTCTCCAGCTTCAACGTCATAAATCAACAAGGAAATAGACGCTCTTTCTTCCATCACATTATAACCTAGCTTTCTCCTCCCAAAATGAATGAAGAACAAAAGGGAAAAAAATAAAGCCCATTGTAAGTTATAACCCACCTGGTTCAAAGTTAAGGTTCCAGTCTTGTCACTGCATATAGTTGTGGCAGAGCCCATTGTTTCACATGCAGAAAGCCTTCGTACCTACATTTAGAATTCCATCGTTTTCATTTTATTATATTCTTAACCACAAAGTACATCATCTACAAAATCTATGTAGGAATAAAAATGAACAAAATTACACATACCAAGGCCTTATCTGCCATCATTTTTCTCATCGAGTAGGCAAGCCTGTGACATAGCCAAAGAATAAAAGGGAAAAGAAATGAGGAATGTAGAGAGATGAATGCATACAATACATATATGCTTTACAACAAGAAAAAATAAAGCTCGCATCAACGAGAAGACAGAAGCATATATTATTCTTTCTTTCACTGATATCAGGTTACTCAGTATAAAGCACATGGTTGAAGTGAAAAATAAAAATAGTTCTGGCACAAAAGAACGAGCACACTTACGTCAAGGTAACAGCTAAGGGAAGCCCTTCAGGAACGGCAACCACTACAATGGTGACCTAAAATATTTTCATAGTAGTCAAAATCACACTTTTCTATTTACAATAAATAACTAGGTAGACAACAACACACACGTATTGACTGCAAATAACTAAGTAGTTATTGACATACTGCTATAGTAACAATCTTAATGGCTCCATCTATGGCATCTCCAAATTTAGTCTTTCCGGCCTTAAACTGAGGAGTTCCATTTGCATTTTTTGTATGGCCAGTAAAGTACCTGCACAAATTATATTATGCAATCTTAAGTCAACTGTCATGTCATGGAGAAGGGGTCGCTAGCAACGATCGGAATATACCTGACCAATAGGACAACCAAGACAACAAAAGCTACTGTGAGTCCGACAATTCCAATAAAAGTAGCCACCCCGTTTAAGCGCACCTATTCATTTTCATCCATGGTTCAGCACATGTCATGCGTAAAAAGAGAATTATTTCAATATACCAGTTCATTAAAGCTGACCTGCAAAGGGGTTTCTTCACCAGTATCTTCTGAAATACTAGCCATGAGCAATCCCCATTCAGTATTAACCCCAACACTGGTTACCTGAAGAAACAATAATAATAAAAAATTGAACGTTCTATTTCAACATTACATGTTCAACAAATAAAAACAAGCCTTACAAAAACAAAGAATGAGCAAGCAGACAAGGAATTTCAGATAAGCTCGAGTAACTCAAGGAAAACGAAGTACCAGACACTAAAGATGAAAGATACGAAATAATCTACACATATATACACAAAAATCCACACTTTTCCCCCCTTAGATAATGAGCCATCCAAGGGTTAGAAATCCACCAAACTTAATTCTTAAAAAAATATAATATTCCTTTATTACTTTTGAAAATATTAATGCACAGTGTATGGGGCTCATCTCTCTTCTCTATACCACCTGCTTTTCTCTCTCCATCTCTCCCTCTCAGTTTCTCTATTCCTGATCGTAGAATTAACTAGAAATTCCAAATCTTGGAATAAAAAGAAATATCTCGAATGCTTTGTTTCCTTCTTACATGTGTTGTTTATGTTTTTATCTTATTTGATTATGATCTCAACAAGTACAGCCAGTCTTTTAAAAATAAAATTGTGAAGAAGAATTATTAAAACAGACAGTAGGAAAACATACTTTGTGGGTAAACTTCGGTTTCTTTCAAATTCATGGGTTTCTCAAAACAAAACAAAAGAAAGAAGAAAAAGTCTTCGTTGTAATGAAATTCAAGAGTCAAGAAAGATCCATATTCAAAATATGGTTAAAAGATGGGTGCTCTACAATCTGGTAATAGGAAAGTTGATTATATGCCAAATCCAAAAACAGAGGTTTTTATGTAGTTGCTGGTTGTTTTCTGGGGTTTTCCCTTCTTGTTCATGTAGCACCAGGAGCATCCTTTTTAGCATCTTGTAAGAGTCCAGCCATTGAATATAGGTCAATGAAAGTTCAATGTGAACTACTAGATTGAAGATTAGGGGAGCTTACTATTTTCCTAATGGAGTTTGAATGAGCAGAAGAGAGAAACCAAGTTAGAAAGAGCTTGACCAAAACAAAAAAAGTTAGGAGAAAAAACGAAGTGCCAGAAGATAGAGAAAGGAAGGGCATGAGAATTTAGGAAGGAAAGAGGAGAGAGAATGTAAAAGCATTCAGTGTCAAATTTGTTGTGTTAATCACAATTAATTATTATAATGGATGCAAGCTCAACCATTGAATGTGATTAAATCTAACGGTTTAAAATGTGTGTACTAATTTGTGTCAAAAATGTGTCCCCCAATCCTAACCCATGCGAAGATCAAAAGACGGTTGACCAGCAATACTTGTGCCACAGCTATGGTGGCTTTTTATAAAACATAACTAGGGTGGTACTCAGAAAAATATGATATCCTAAGCAGCCTTTAATAACCTGGATATGACTCCATAGCTTTCAAGATAGTGCACTACATGAAGGAAGGGAAAATAGTTGCAAGTATTGAAAAAGGAGAAGAGAGATATCTAAATCTTTACCAGCATAGTACCATTGCCATCTGCTACTTTGCAGCCAGACATTAGAAATGGTTCCTTGGAGTCCTTACGAACCTGCAACAAAAAATATAATTTACAGAAAATAAAAAAAAAGGCAATGTTCAAACAAGGCTACAAAACAGGCATAAAGACTCACAATCTTGCTCTCTCCTGTCATGCTTGACTCATCTATCGCAAGTGAGTGACCGCTTATTAAAATGCCATCAGCAGGGACCTAAAAATAGAATCAGAATATTAATAAGTTTTGCATTTGAAATGCAATCGTAAAATATACAACAAAAGTTTACTGACAAACACACATACCTGATCACCGATGTTAAGGGGTACAACATCACCAACAACAAGATCATAAATTGAGACCTCAACTCGTCTGCCACCTCTAATGACCTGAACATTAACTCCAAAGATGAATTCCAGTATAAGAAAATAAATAAAACCACAATAAATATGAATTGTAATGCAACCAGAGAAGCACACCTCCAACTGTATATTTCTCTTTTCCTCATTTAAATTCTGGAACTGGAGAGATTGTCTGTAATCACTTATGGCTGCACGTAAAAAGTATATATTAGTTCTGGTTAATACATGCTCCCATATATACTAGAATTCAAGTAATAATACAACCATATATGCTCATCAATGACAAATGCTTAAACACACCACAAAAAGAGAATACAAAAGATAATAGATGATTAAACACAATCCAATGTAAGAATCCCATTACTGCCCATCAGTGACACGAATAGCAGCCCTACCCCCTCCAATGAAGACAGATGGATACAAACACATTCCCCTCCTATTGAGATCCCTCAAATAAACACCTAGCAGCATTTAATGCAAATTTTATTTCAACGATCCGAACCGTCCATGTTTTAAGTCTTCATTCAAAGATCATCCTAGCAAAAAATTACCAAAATCGGAAACTATTAAGTATTCTAGTTGTGATCAACAAAATCAATGATCCCGGTAGTCAAAGAAAACCTTAAAACTACAACCATCAATTAAGTGGTCAAAAGATTTCGTATTCAAATGATTTTTTGCAGGAATGATCTTAGAAGGAACACCTAAAAAATAGATGAATTGGATTATGAAAATACAGTGTGTATGGTTCCCACAAGGGTGTCCCCATTATATGGTAGAAGAGAGAGAGAAAGAATGTAAATAAATCTTGAGTTCAAGACAGTGTCAAGTAATAAGATCCAATGAAGGATGGATGCATTCTGCCTACCATGATGAGTCTTCACTGAATAAAACATTCAACCACATTTTTAGGAACACTCACAAAACCTACCACGGACATGGATACCTATACATACATATTCAATAAGCATGTCCATTCAAATACCTGTGACAACAATAACAAGGATAACTGCAAAAGCAATGCTGCCCCCATCATACCAACCATCATCTATACCCTGTAAGCAACAAAGAAAATATAAGGCAAACACCATAAACAAACTATTCTTCTTTAAATAAAATAACTAACGGGATTCACAAGGAATTATGATATCATTTTTTCCAAACATATGCCACTATGAAATTGTAATATCATGGCCTTAACAGCATATGAAATCTTCTATCCTATTTACAAAAGACAAATCATGGGACAACAAAAAATCAGACTTCAAAATAAACAAAAGCAGAAGGGCTTTGAAAGTGGCAGATACTCATAAGACTAGTTTCATATCCTAAACTGATAAAGAGTGAAGCTATTAAAAAAGTAATGTCATGCTCACCTCTGTCTTTATACCCAGCACTAAAGAAGCCACTGCAGCTACCATCAAAATTATCAGAGTAAGATCTTGCCAAGCTTCCCAGAGAAATGTCTATCATACAGCACAAGGAAATAAAATAATATTACATCACAAATCTATTCTTTCTTTTTTTTCTAATCATTTCCAATACATAAAACTTAAGAAGTTCATAATTATAACAAAAACTTACCCAGAAACTCCTTGCTTTTTTTTTAGGATATGTGTTTGTTCCAAATGCATTTTTACGTTTCAGTAAATCAGCATCATCTCCATGAATTCCCTTGTCTAGATTTGTTTTTAATAAATCTCCCAGCCCTTTGACCTAATGTAAGAGAACAGCCAAGAAAAAATATAAGCAACATTGTTTATGTACCAAGTCAAATCACTAAAGAAATTTTTAGTAGACTTGCCCCCCCATATTGTTGCAGAGCAGGAAAATTATGATCCCTCGTCACCGAAACTAGTTGCTCCTGTCCAATTGGAAAATCACCAGCAGAACTTGGTTTCGGTGGTACAATTCCTAAAAATAAGAAACAGCAAGTTAACTGTAAAACTAACCGAAAGAAGAGTGTTACTAAACACGGATTCATATATGACATAAATCTACAAAGGTCCACAACACAATCCTAAAACAAATGAACAAGAATGTAGCTTTAGACATTCTATAACAATTGATTTTTCTTCAAATATAAAACTGTGAACAAGAAATGAAGAGAGGATCACGAGATCAATTCCCATGGCACCTATTCCAGACCGAAAGACAGAATATTAACCTAAAATGAACAAAATTAAAATTCACTTTTGGAACATATTCAACGGGATGGTATCAAACATCAGTTTGTCATCATATAAGCTACAAGAAGAAACAGTGGAAAACAAAACGGCTTCCAGGATTTGAAAAAGAGCTTCAGAGTGTGTTATTGAAAATAAAATAATAAAAGAAAGGAAAGAAGACTCAAGCAAGAATACACCCCCTGGTCAGAATTGAACAATGGCATTATGGCATTAGTTGGTTATTAGCATTAAGGGAACCAATTGTCGTAAATGAAAGCAGTTTATTGAGTGAAACAAAGAAGAAATTATTCCGACTACGTATAATGCTACAATTAGATTCAAATAATTGAAGCATGGAGCAGTTTCCAGAAATAACCCGTGCCAAAGGAAACCAAAGGATAAAAGAAGATGCAATTCAAACAACACATCATGATGTCCTCACATTTTACTACATATGATACTTACAAAAATTTAATGGTCAAAGAAAATAAAGGAAAAGAAGTACCATTCACTTGTTGGTTTCCAGCCTCTTTGAAAAGATATGCAGCCTGATAATTACAAAATCATAAATTAGAAGAACAATAGAACATGAGTCATGTAATACACATTTGTTTTCAAATGAATTACTCGTATGGCTTGTGCATGTGCTCTAATCTTCCTCAGTGTCTGCTGCTTTTCTTCTTCCTTTTTCAAGTCTAAGGTGTATCGAAATCGACGAGAAGCATTCAGCACAAGTGCCGCTTGCTACAAAGAAACATAACATGGTTTAGCCAAAGCCTTGATTGAAAAAAAAATTCCTTCCACTAACAACTACCAATAGAGAAATTCAATTATCAGTCAAAATATACAGGGAACCCAGGTAGTACAATTTGACTTAACCGAGGTGGTTCAGGGACTCCCACCAAGCCCGACACACATTCATGGAGAAACCTACCATCGGTGCACAGCCACTGGCATCTAGGGTAGTAAAGCCCTTAACAGAGTGGCATCGCAATGGACCCAGTGAGTGCTTTGTTTTGGTTTTTCTTTGATTTTGGAACCAATTGTCACATATTGAAAACCAGAAAAATCCAAACTTAGCTGAAAATTAAGTTCACTTTTGGTAACAATTTTGTAAAACAAAATTCACACATCAACAGATATTCTTGTTGATTATCTCATTCGACTTTTACGAAAACATGAATCTTGACGTATTACATATATATGTTAGTATAATGTAATCTGCGATAACAGATATATATAAAATGAAAAAACCTCTCTTGTGAGACGGTCTGGCTATGTTGCCAAAGTTAAAGTTTGTGGTCCAGATCTATAGTCTGGCAACAAAACATGCCAAATATCTGAGAAGAGAGCATTACCTTGTATCTATATATACACATATACTAGTGCACTTTGTTGTTGATATAATAATTTTTAGGTATGACATATGAATTGTATCATTATATATGCATTAGTATTATAGTTATGTATGTTTTTCATCACTTGCATCTGAACTCTTAATTTTCATGCACCTGTCAGATAATCAGTACTATGGGATGGATTATACTTTTTGCTCTTAGATCATACATGCCAACATTTCCTGGGGCAAGGTCAGCGCCACAATTGTATTTGGATTGTTGATTAAATACTCCACTCCTTTATTGATAAAGGGACTTGTACACACGCAACGGCACAAAAGGATTTGTTCATTTATTTAGCTATTGTAGGATGCAACAGTCCTTGAGATATAGGCCCAGTTTCAGACAGGTAGAAAAACTACAAGTCAGAGTCAAGAGTGACACAATAAGCACATCAAAAAGGAGTGTATATAGCTTATATTTTCTCAATATGCTCGACATTTTATAGACTAGTGTGGCATAGCTTAAACATGAAGCAGTACGTATTATTCCTATCCACCGTATGTAGAGAAGCTAATAGTCATTCATCACAACTTCTCATGGTTAAATAAATAAATAAAAGAATTATGCTGCTATAGCACCTTAAAATCATCAGAATACCAAAACTATCATCCAAATTCTTTACCATTTCACGTTATATTGACTTTGTTAGTGAAAAAAGAGAGTTAATATCACTCCTCCTTCTACATCAAAAATACTCTTTCAGCCAACATTTTTCCACGTCTTCTTTCAACTGTACATGCACTACTTAACCTAAATCAGTTTTAAACAGACCCAAAGCCCTTTTCCTAAAAAATTTGAAACTACACAAGTCCAGATCCAGGGGACAATTACTACATATAGAAACTGACCATACAATACCGCAAACACAAAAAAATAAAAAATAAAAAATAAAAAAAATTGGAAAACTAAACATCAAACGCTTTAATCTCCCAACTCCGGATGAGAGTAAAAGTGTAATTTGACAAAAAAAAAATAGAAAGAAAACAAAAATATTCACCGACAAATGAACACATGAGCCTAAATAGACCGCCCAAATCAACATTATCCATAGCCATAGATACAGAGACAAAGAACAAGTTGCAGAAAATATATCAATAAAATTAAATCTACAACAGCAAAATGTAAAGGATAATCTACAAAAAAGCAATATCAAATTCAAAGGTAAACATACCCTCCAACGCTTGAGGCGGTCAATAGAAGCATCCTTAGTTCTGGCAATGAAAAAAGTACTTGATGAAGACTCTTCATCGTCCGAGTCACCGGCCTGACGGAGTCCGCCCTCCAAATCTGTACGTCGTCTATACGGCGAGCCTCTTGATTGACTCATGTTTCACAAAACCTGTCGCAGGAGAGATGGCACCGTTAGCTTCTTCAACCTCTGAGCCCAAACCGCACTCAAAAATTCTCTCTCTTCGATTTCCACTATCTGAACCAAAAGAAGCTTCCAAATCTGATTCTACTTCAAAATTTCTCAAATATTCAAAATACTTCGCACTTCTCTAAACTATCTAACCCATTTCACGTCTGAAATTCACACAGAAAACAAATTGATGCAACTTCCGGTTGGATAGCTCAAGTGATTTCTCGAATCTTCGCTCTCCATCTCACACTTTGTCACTCTAGTAAACGCCTCAACTCTCCGTTGTCTCTCTCTAGCACAGCCGGTTCCAAAACGTTCACCGCTAGGCTTTGGGCTACTACTTATTGTGTTTCAGACCTGGCAATATTGCAGTATCCAGGTGTCGTTATCGTGTTAACCCTTTAGTCACTCGATAATGCTTATCGCATCGTATCATGTCAAATTGTCAATACTTACTAACTGTTAAACTCAGGGCATTTTTGTAAATTTATATCTCTATCTTTTTTGGGCTCGTTTGGAACTGCTTCTCTAAGAAGCACTTCTATGTATAAGCGCTTCTACCAAAAGCGCTTTTATTATAAAGACGTTGAAATTTTCATAAAAATTCAAAGTACTTCTTGGAAAGGAACTTGATAGTGCTTTCTGAAGAAGCACATGACAGGTGCTTCTCTAGAAAACGCTTCTATAGCCCAAAAGTGCTTTTAAACTTTTCTGCCAAACGCTGTCAGAAGCGTTTTTGGTTGTCAAAAACTGCTTTTAACACTTCTTCTCTTTTTTCGTATTCTTTTTCTTCTCTTTCTTCTCTTTCGTCTCTTCCTCCCCCATTCCCCCATTCTCTCTCTCTTCAAAACCGAACAACCTTTGAGCTCTCTTCTTCACTCAACTTGAGAGTCTCAAGCAGCCACCACACCACCCAACCACCGAATGCCAGGTCTAGTGGCAACGCTCCGATTCATCAGTGCATTACTGCCGTACAAAGAAGTGCCACAAATTATCCAAATAAATATTGACATTTATTAATTATTTGTGGGTATTTCTTGTTTTGTACGCGATGTGATTTGAAGAGGTGACCGACTTCAGCCGAATTTGGATCGCTTGCCGTTTTAGCAACAGGAAGAAAAAAAAACGCGTTTGTGGTTCTTTCCGCGTTTTCGTGGACAGCCGGTGGGTCGCACGTTAGTAGTTTAATGCTGCTGGTATGGACGTGAGAGTGCTACTTTATTTTCTTTTTCGGTTTTGTGTGTGTTCAAATATGTGCAATAACGTAAAAAAGCATTTTTGATTATTGTGTTTTGTCTCTAGTTGAATTTGAGTCGCTATGTTTTGTTTCAATTTCAACTTTTGTTGATGTGTTTTTAATTTTCACAATTTAACCATTGTGTCTATGTTAGGAATTTTATCAGTGCGGTAATTAATTCAGATAAAAATTCTGATTTACAATTTGGGGAAAAATAATTTATTTCTTTTCGAAAAAAATACTATTGGGGTGTAAAAAATGCCATATGGGATTTTCAAATTAATTTTAATTTTTCATGTTTACTTGATAGATAGAGATTTAATCTCAAAGAATTTTGAGGCTTTTAAAAATATGAACTTTGAATTTATTTGCTTCCTTATTTGAAATCCAACATTTGATTTCGTAATTTTCGCACCGTTTAAGTTGTGAAAATTATCCTTAAATTACTGACAAAACTAAACACCGTGACCAAATTGAAAAAATTTGAAAAGAAATTAAAAACACAAATGACCAAAATTAAAATTGAAACAAAACACTTAGCAAGAAGTTTCTAATTTTGGCGTGTGTGGGGAATATTTACTTCTAACATGATATATTACACAAAAATTCTTAAACAGTCTATTTGGAAAGAAAAATTCAAAATTAACCGCTTGTCATTTTGTAGTTGGTTCTAATTACATTAAAATTGTCTAAGAACTAATTAGAAAGTAACAAATGACTAGTTTTTGGATTTTTTCTCTAAATAAACTTTATAGGATTTTTGTATAATATATGATATTAAAATGGACTTATTTATAAAAACCTTTTTTTTTTTCTCTCTTTTGAGGTTACCGACGAAAGAATGAATGAAACGCGATACAGGTTAATGCGGGAACAAGTTCCTCAAGTAAAACAATTTTCCTAAAGTGAAATTTGTACATGATTAACTTGTTGATGATAGGATGACAAACTTGCCAATCATGGAAATTGTTTTGAGTCGGTCCATTAGACAGTTGGCCCATTATATATATATATATATATTTGTATAATAATAATAATGATGTGAAGGTTCAAGGTGGTGTGGCAAAAAATGATGACATTAAGTGTCGACGAGTGGAAAGGTTGTGCAGAAGGTTCAAAGTTTTGGTGTAAGACGTGGATGGGGCAGCAGCAAGGCAAAATATAGAGCTGCCTTGTGGCAATTCGAAGAAGTAGGCAAAGACAGAAAATAGTTATATATAAATGAGTAGTCCATTTAAATCACTATCTGATTGTATGATTCACTCATACGTGTAAAATTTGTCGATTTGAGATGGTGCCACCACAAAGGATTTGGAATTGAGATTGGTATCGGAAAAGAGAATATGAAATAATAAGATAAGGCAAGATCATTTTAATACCAAAGAAAAGTTTTCTAATGGGGGAAATCGTAATATGCACTCCTTTGAAAGCATATTGCATTAGTCTAGATCTACTTGATGTTTTCGAATGAGGAAATTTAAAAGTACTGAAAAACTTTAACGTGTTAGAGATTCTAAAACATGAAGCATAATGGGACTTAAGTAGGAATGTAATGTTTATTTCTATGTATGTAAGGGGGGATGGCTCTATATGACGGTGGTGGAGATGCCGGTCGATGTGATGTCGGTGGCCGATGATTGAGCCAGAGGAGGTGGCGGTGATGGTGAGTTTGAAGAGAATTTTGTTTATATTCTTGCGTGGGTTGGTGGAATAAGGATTTTGAGCAAGAGAATGTGTGTGAGGGGAGAAAGATAACGTGTGCCTGTTACTTTCAAAAGGAGACTAATTACCACACCAAAGAAAATTGGAGAGTAATTAGTGCCATTATCTTTGGATGACTAAGTACATATGGAGGTGGGTGGTAGTGGTCTACTTTTCCTTCAAACTTTTCTCGAAGCTAAAATTCTATGTGAATTAGGTCAGTTGTCAAAAGCAATGTGTGTTTGTGAGACTTCTATTTGCTCTTTCGTAAAGCAAATGTAGACTATTTATAAAAGAAAATTCCAAAAATGGTTATCAAAATAAAATGAGTGCAAACACACACCTTTTGAATTCTGTCATTTAAAAAGAAAAAGAAGAAAGCACCTTTGAATCGATGTAAATATAACAAAATGGAATTTGGTTTTGGACGGTTCAAATGCTTGCAGAGTGCTCTAACTACCCTTTACTGTACCAATATTCTTCTTCACCTTCTCCATCTTCTTCTTCTGTTTTCTTTTTCTTTTATAAAAAGAAAGATAACTTACAGTCTAGCTACTTCCTAGAAGAAGAAAAACAGGGGATGTCTTTCCAAACAGAACAAGAGTTGGTACAGTAGGCCAACGAACGGCCTACATGGTTGGTTGATGGTTGTACCAAGTATACCGATCCTTGTAATTTCCTTCTGGCCATGTCTTCTGAGTTTTCAGAAAAGGTCGAAGTTTTTTCTTCTTCTTTTTTCTTGGCAAACAAAACGGTCAATTTTATGGAAATATTCCATTGACGTGTGAATTGATAAAACCAACTAATATAATTAAAAAAAATTAAAAAAAATTAAAACTAAAATAATTCAGGATTATTTAGTTCCAGTTCTCGATTGATTCAAATTATATAGGTCGGCGCATGGAATATTTTCTATGTTTTGTTTTTGGTTTACAAGGGTATGGAATTTCACGTCAAGGTGAGCTCCAGCATAGAGAAATACATTTGGATATATTCTCAATGAGCAGATTGTGGAAGATAATGCCTATAAAACAGTATATAAACGACGGACACCATGATCGAAGCCTCGAAACCAGACAAGAAATGGCATTTTATTCGAAACGAAATGAAGAAGAAAAAAGAAAAAAAAACCATGGAAGATCACTAGAGAGACAATATGGGGTAATGCATGCTTCAAGTTTTGCTTTATATATGCATATTGCTTTCGTTCTTCATGGTTTTGTTTTCATTCAATATATTTTTGTTTTTTCTGTAAGAAAGGGATGAATTAATACTGTAAATTCAAAAGATGATGAGGAAATAAAAACGTACCAAAAACTAATTGGGCGAATATTCAGTGATGATCTTCAGAGAAAACAACGTCGTTGATGATCAAAATCTCTGCATCACCATCACCAAAAAGATTTGAGTTCTTATGAGATAGCGTCTCCTGCTTTCCAATATATAATCTAGCACATATATTTATTCTTCTTTAAGAATCGCACGTAAAAGCATGCAATTTTCCAACTCAGACGGTGCATACCGAATACAGCAGTTACATACAAGTTCTGTTTTTAAAGAGTTAAAGCCTAGCGTGCTACACCTTTTTATAACGGTGTAAATTTATTTTTATTTTTATTTTTATTTTTTGGTGGGCTGAAGTTAGATGGGGGGTTTTCTCATATACAATGTGTCATGAAGATTCGAACATAAGATATTGACCTGCAAATCAAGATTATTCTCCACTAAATTATATCTTTGTTTATTTTTAAAAGTTTTTGGAATAGTCAAAAACACCCATTGTATTTACGTACGTAGTTTTTTTTAAGAGACAAAACCATATATGTTTTAATATTCTTATTGCTAAAAAGATATTGTAATCTTTTTAGTCGGCATGTGCATGTTTTAATATTCTAATTGCTAAAAAGATATTGTGATATTTTCAGTCGGCATGTTAGATTCAGACTGATAATCTAATAAATATCGTACATGACAAACTATCTAGCAAGAGATCAAATGATGATGGACACGTCTCTCAAGCTTTATATGGGAATTCATTCTCATCTGAATTGTTGATAACTCTATTTTAAAGTTCAATTTTAACTATAAAGACTAGAAAATTAAAATTTTGTACTTCAATCATGCCACCTATAGTTTAAGAGGAAGCTATAATGAGTAGGAGCCAATGTAAATAAAGTTTTTGTTTCAAATGGTATTAAAATATTAATAATTAAATAGGAGTTACATGGAGTCTGTTTTTTTCGTCTAGAGCTCTCCCTATTGTAAGAACTGAATACGAAGTATGGTTAAACAACATGCCAGTGTCCTCTAGCTTTAATTTTCATCTCTTTATAATTAACAACTATATTATACACGGGGATCCCATTTGGCTTTATGAAGCTTCAAGGAAGGTATAAAATTTCACAAAGAATTAATGCATTCTATATGTGGCCATGCAAGAGTGTGACACCATGAAAGTTGTCATCCCCACCATCTTTATTTCTTGTGTGGCCCTTTACTTCTTGTGTGGTTTTGGTAGTGTTGATGATGCATATCAATTAAAGGATATACGTGTAAGTGAAGCTATCCTTCGATTGGGACATTGTCTTCTTTATAAGCTTGCTTCTATAGTTTCTGTATTGTTTCATTAAGTTGAGTTTTTACAAAGTTAGTCGATATTATCATAAAGTTTTAGTTAATAAGTCATTAAGATAGGAAGGAAGCAGCAAAAGCAGGTAAACCTACTTTAAATAAAGGCACAAAATGAACCATAATCTGCAAGCTAGTTCTAGGATAGTACTATAGAGTTCATAAAGTTTTTCCTCATTCCTAGCTTAGAATAACTCTTTCTTATGCTTATCTCCCTCCTAATATATAAAGTTAGGTATTGGAGAATAATCGAATGGGAACACGAATCCATTTTAATTGGATATCGAATAAAAATTACTTGGTGTAATTTATTTTGTTAAGTTTCCGATGTGGGACTTCATATAATTCAACATATCTAACACAAGATTTGTCTGGGTCAGTTGCCCCCATTGATCGCAGACTCAAACCTCAAAAGTATCATCCATCAATATTTCAGCTTTCAGCTGGTCCCATAATATATACCTTATTTGGCCAAAAATTCTGCATTCCCAAAAACGAACTCTTGCAGCATTTTGGTGATGCTTAATGGAAAGACTTGTTGACTGATTCTATATATGTGCTTTGGTCACTATGCGTTTGAGTCTGATCCTTATACCCATGCCCATGCATGCTTATGTATATACTACTATGTTTAAGAAAACCCTCTTTGCCAATCGCGTTTGAGCTTCATCTTATGGGTGTTGCCAACTTGCCTTCCTTGGCAAATAGAATGCTCCTTCTCATAATTAGCTTTGAGTATGTATAGAAAATTATAGCAAATCCTGACGGAGTTTGGAACCTTCACTTCCATTGTGTGCTGCAAAAAGGTTATAATCTACTAATAGCACCTCCATTATCCCCAAAAATGTTTATCTACTAATGAATAGATATCACCTCCCTATGCAAACTCACTAACCAATATCTTGCTGACCTCCAGACTAGAGACCGCCCATCTGAGGGCCGGCGAGTTTGCCAACCACTGTTTGGGTCTCCCGGCCTAACAGAGAAATAGGAAGAGAAGGAGAAATAAAAAGAGGGGGGGGGAGAGAGAGAGAGAGATAGGGGTTGGGGAAGGGTGTCTGTGGCGAGTAATGGGACGTGCGGCTGGCTGGTTCTTGGTGGAACAAATGGTGGTCTTGGTGAATCAAGGATCCTAGGGGTATATTAGGGATTTTAGTGGCAAATTTTATTTTATTTTTGGGTTACAGAGGGGGGCTCCCCCCGACTAATTTTTTTAGTTGGGGTTGCTTATGAAATGTATTTTTTTTCCATAAATATAGGCTACTAGGGCCGGCATTTTAGACCAAAAAACCGAGAACATTAATTAAGGTTTTACCTCATCTAAACCGACTGCAACATGTGGTTTATAAAACCGATAGCAATATACAGTTGTGATTCCGCGTATCCAAATAATGCAATATACCGCAAACCGCAATATAATTTAATTAATTATCAAACTAAATACTTATAATTATTTTATGTTAACCAACAGAGGTTAAGACTTCATCATTTAGATGAATTTTTCTCTCTTCCCTCTTCTTTTTCTTTTTCTTTTTACTCTCTCTCTCTCTCTCTCTCTCTCTCTCTCTCTCTGGGACTCACCTAGGCTTTGAATGTATTACTAATGAAGAAATATCATTTGAATATTTAGTGAATTAATATAACTTAATTAGTAAATAATTAAACTTTTATCTAGTAGGAACTTGAGTTTCAATTAGTATTGCAAACTCATCGATTGTGTTGGTAATTTTATTAGGTTGTTATTAGTGGGTTAGCCGAGATAATCTCTAACTTGCAATCAACTATTTAGTTGATTAATTGTGCATTATAATGATTGTGGATTGTATTGGTTTTTAATAATAAAGTTCATTATCTCTGTATATGAGTTAAAGAATCATTGCCAATGATAAAAAGTTCTGATTATTTCAGCAATCTTTTCAAGCATGAGCATACTCTTTTTTTGTTGATAGAAAGTTATGTAATGTTATGTTGTTCCCTATACCGACAATTGCGATATACCACAATATGTCGGTTGGTTCATGGTCGTCTTTTTACCATACCGCAATATTATGTTGGTCGGTTCACAGTTTCATTGAAAAGTTGCGGTAACCAAACCACAACCACTCCTATAAGCTATAGTCTAAACTATAAGGGAACGGGGGATTCACACACACACACACACACTACCAACTACCAAAGTGACATGAGAGTTTGAACCTAAAACAATTGATCTACAAAGTGAAGACTTTTTTCCACTACGCTAAACCCTATTAACTGCTTTATGAATGTTTGGATTCAAATAAAGGCACCCAAAACAAAAAGTGGAAAAGAAAAATCAAATTTCTTTTTAGTTTTAATCTTGTGTAACATACATTCTTTCCTTCCACCATGCTAGGGGTGTACATCAGTTTGAAACCAATACAATTTCACCAATCCACATTTGGCATAGATTGGATTATGATTTTTCCAATCAAATAGGATCACATTAGAGATTTAAATCCAATCTGATCTAATCCAATTGATATTGGATTGGATTGGTTTGGATGATCAGTTTTCATAATGAAAATATATATAAATGAAATGTAAAACATTTATCGTCAAGTTTAATATAATCAAATATTTTAATAGACATAAATGTAAAATATAAATGAAATACTAGAGAAAATTATTTTAATTTTATAATATATTAAACATAACTCGATCAAATTACTTAATTTTTTTTAACTTTATTAATAAAAATTACCTAATTAGCAAAATAAGCATGAAACTAACTAGATCGGATTGGATCCACACAAGCAAATCTGTCATCCAATCCATCATGTCAGTTTTAGAAATTAGGGATCCAATCCAATCCACCAAATCATTGAAATGGATTACAATTGGATTGGATTGGTTGATTTGGGAGGATCGAATTGGATCTTGCACGCCCCTACACCATCCTCTCACCACTCTTTCTTTGCCTTTTGGAGGCCCTGAGCGAACACCCTAAATGGCGCCTTATATGTATATTTATGTGATTTTTTTTTCTTCAGTAAGTTAAAAAAATATTACTCAAGTTTTTCTATCAGTCTTTTTCAATTTCCAAATTGATTTAACTAGGTTAATTGATTTAAGCTATTGTTTAAAAAATAATTGGGTCTTTATTGAGTTTCCTCTTTTTAATTTTTAATTGAGTAATTGCGCAAGTTTTTTGTTTTCACAATTATTGGGCTTTTATTGAGTTTCTTTTTTTTAGTTTTGAATTGAATGATTAGATAAGTTTTTTTAGACTTACAATAGTTGGTTTAGACCTAAAATAATATTTATATATTATATAAATTTTTTTAAAATAATATAGATATGTATATGTAGGGTATTATATAAATCGGGGGCCCTCCCAATTTAGGGGCCTTAGGTGGCCGCATTGCCTATTTGTGCCCAAGGCTTCCCCTCCTTCCCAATCAGTTATTTCTCTTATGCATTTATAAGGGTCAATTATTGCAATGGTTCTGAATTTGTACCGATTTTTACTTTAGTCTCTCATTTCAGTTATTGAATTCTATAGTCCTCATACTTGTACTTGTGTTTTTTTTTTTACTAACTAGTCGTAGGTTCGAATCCTACTTGGGGAGATTTCTATCTAAATAGTTGTCATTTCTAAAATTCCAAGAGAGTGGAAGTACGAATATAGGAACCAAGTAAAACTCGGAACCATTAAACTCATAAAACTCAGGTGTTTAAATTTCCCCATCCATTAGAGAGTAGAAGTACAAGTACAAATAAGAAATTCCAAGAAATTTCCAATAGTTGAAGACCAAAGTAAAACTCGAGTACAAATACAGGAACCATTAGACTCGTATTTATAAAAGCACTTCCACCCATTTGCCATGACAAAGGGCAAGGGGAGGCAAAGACTGTTACTATTCACATGAATAGTGGCAGCCCTTGCAAAAGGCAAGGTGTGTTTCCACCCATTGCCATGGAAAATAACAAATACTATTCACTTTTAGTTTTTCTTTTATTTTATTTTACCTAAACAATTAATTTGTAGAATATTTTCGGATAAGATTGTGGGTTCCCACATGTCAATATTTATTATAAAATTCATACATTATAATTCGAATGAATTTTTCGGATAAGATTCTTGGTTGCCACGTGTCGATATTTATTATAAAATACAAATCACAAATTTCAGATAAGATTTTAGGATAAGATTCTCGAGTGCCACATGCCGATATTTATTATAAAATACAAATTTCAGATTTCAGATAAGATTTTCACCCTCTAAAATTGCCCTACATGTCATCTCTATCTTCTAAAAATCTCTATAAAACCAGAGGCTCAACTCATGCCTCTTACACCATATATTCTCTATCCTTTCATTTCTCAGATTTTAGATTTCATACTCCACTCTCAATGTTAGACATGGGGAGATGCTTGGAGAGTTAAGAGCGAGAAATTAAAGAAAGAAGGCATAGACAAGCTGAAGAAAAAAAGGGTGCAGTAAGAAGATGATGGACAAGTTGCCATGACAGTGGGTATGCTCAATCTATCAAGCAAAGGTCGTCACTGTGGTTTACAAGTCGGTCGTGGCCTGAACGTGGACAGACATAGGCATTATCAAGGTAAGAATCTTTTGAAAGATTATTTTATCCCAAATTCTATGTACTCTAATGTTGATTTTCGAGGGCGACATAGAATGCAACCCCATTTGTTCAGTAAAGTTATGCTTTTTTTGGTGACTAATGCTAGGGTGACTAATCATGCCTCTTTTTGGTGAATGGGGACATATTACGATAGTCCCCATAGTCCAATCTAGTTATTAGAATCATCAATCAACTTGAATCAAATAAGCAAATAAGCAAATGGTTCGGGTTTCTAGTTTTGGTGGTATAGTACTTTTAATCTTTTTTTTCTTTTTTCTTTTTTCTTTTTTGTCGGATGGAATATTTTTAATCTAGTTGTATATGATTTCAAAAAATTAGAATCTCTCTATTTGGTCTTCTATTCCATTTTTTATGCGATTTTCCTTATTTCTCTGGTCTCACAGTTCCTTTCATATTAGTGTCTTCTTTAACTTTTGTTGATATGGAGTACTTAGGGCCATTAGATTAATGTGTGGCCATGATTATTTTAAATGCAAAAAGAAAAAACTACAAATATAACAAAACAAATGCAAAATGAGCCAACACGGGTCTAGCCCAGTGGAAAATGTATCGACTTACATACTAGTGGTCTCAGGTTCGAACTCCCATAACACTTTGGTAGTTAGTGTGACACAATTGATTGTATTAAAAATAAATAAATGCAGAGCAGCAAACTCTCTTCATCATTGACAACTAGCCCCTTGGCACATGCTTACGCATGTGCCAATTGGTTTTCTTTTTTCTTTTTTCTTTTTTTAATATGAAAAAATGTGAATTTACTATATTATCCTCATTTAATTAATAATTCCAATTCTTAATGTTTGAATTAACCAAGGGCAGTTTTTGGTATTTTGAATGTTTCACCATTCTCTCCCATTTGCTTTATATATATAGATATACGACTAAATGAAGAGGTTGAGAAAGTCAATAAGGCGCTTTCCAAGAAGTGTCTCAGTTGGCTGTGTAAAAAGCTATATCACTATAGCTTAGAATCAAATATGAGGTTGCACCCTAGATTTGATGTTGTTTTATTCGTTTCCCATCCAAAGTGATTTGTAAAAGAAGCCAGAAAAGCATATATATTTGAAAGAAGAAACATGAGTGATGCAAGAAAGCTAGGACCTTTTAACATATCATTTTCATTCATATATTCATTTATTCTTGACACATATTGCAAAAAATTAAAAAAAAAATTAGAAAACCTACCTTACCTTATCGAAGAAACCAAAGAAGGAAGCTTCCAAGAATCTGCAGCTCCAGAAAGGAAATTAACGAAGTTGCCTAATCGAATCTGGGCCTCCCAGGAAAATGCAGAGAAGGATGATTAGATATACTTGAATAAGCATATCTTTGATACCAGATGTCGATAAAGAAGAACAAAACTTTGATGCAGCAAAAAAGTTTATTTATATTATGTGGAAAAGATAGCATCAAACTTGTGAATATATATGACTGCAAAACGCGTTGATTCGTATATATATGGACTAAGTAATGCTCTTTATCCTTATTTGGAGAAACTGCGATGATTCCATATGGAAACAATGGTAGTGTAATTTCCACTAGCTTCTATAAGGATGACATATGTGCGCTTCAAATTGAATGGCACCTTCACTTAGACTCTAGACAAGTAATTTCGAGGAAATTGCGCATGACTTGTCCCACCGTTTTCATTATTGGAACCCAACCTTCTCCTTATTATTTTATTTTGGCCTAAATTTGTATATAGTACTCATATATTTTTGAAAAATACTTTCGTTTTTAAGGGCTCGTTGGGGACTGCTTCTCTAGGAAGCACTTATGTTTATAATCGCTTCTAGCAAAAGTACTTCTATTATAAAAACATCGAAATTTTCCTAAGAAATCCGAGTGCTTCCTGAAAAGGCACTTGTAGCGTTTTTTGGAAAAGTACTTGTAGTGTTTCTTGGAAAAGCACTTGTGTAGTGCTTCTTGAAAAAACACTTCTTGTGCTGCCTCAAGAAGCACATATCAATAGTTCTCCAGAAAGTGCTTCTACGACTCATAAGCACTTCTATATTTTCTGCCAAACGTTGTCGATTATAAGCACTTTTTATTGTCAAAAAACGCTTTTAGCTCTTCCAAAAACACTCACAAATAAATTATTATATACTTCTCAATATGGAAAAACATTCATTTCTCTTAAAAGCAAGCATATTATATATGGATCCGTATCCTCGACTCTGATTTTCTCTACCATAATCTACTTGACTTTTATTCTCCACCTGACACCTCATTAAAATTTAATCTAATGAATTTAAATTGGACACATTTTCCTTAAAATAAAAATTCAATTTACTCCTAATTAAAAATGAAAAAAAAGAAAAGACAAAAAAAACCCCTAACTTGACTAACGCCTAAACTTAACGACTGTAGCAGTTTTTTTTCTTCCTCTTCTTCTTCCTTCTCTGCACGTCTCCCCCCACCCCCAAATCTTATCGCTCATCATTATTTTCTGTCTCAAATCTTAGAACACAAAAACATTATTACCAAGAAGAGTATGAACATAAGAAGAATCATCTGAGTCCTTTTCTTTTTGTTCTCCTTCTTCCTGCATCACGTTCGCTTTTGCTTCCTATGTCTGCAACCACCCTCATCAAACAATGGATATGGGAATGGAAGTTTTTTTTTTTTTTTGGTTCATTTGATAGGGAAGCTTCAATCTTACTTTTGATTAATTTATAAACAAATTCATCTACCACTCTCGTATTCTTATTTATATCACTATGCTTCTGATCATCAATCTTTTTTTTCTTTCTTCCTATGTCTGCAACCACCATCATCAAACAATGAATATGGAATTTTTTTTTTCTTTTGATATGGGAAAGAGAAGAGGGATTATGATTACAGAGGTTTTGGGGAAAAGAAATCTCAGTGAGAGGTAAGATTTTTGAGGAAAGAAGAGGCAAAAAATAAGAGAAGAAAGACACAACGTGATGCAGGAAGAAGGAGAAGATTAAAAAAGACTCAGGAAGGCTAACTTTGCCGTTAGTTGGATTAGGGGATTTTTTTTCTTTTTTAATTAGGAGTAAATGAGTTTTTTATGTTTAGGATGATGTGTCAACTTTTAAGTCCCTTAGATTAACTAAGGGGTTGATAACCATTTAATTTTCAATTTTTAGTTTTTCATTTTCACTTTTCTTGGGACCTCTAGATCTAAAATTCACAAAAAAAAAAAAAAAAAAAGACATCGTAATTCCAACAAATTCATCGAGAAATACTACGAATTCTTTGCAACATGCACTTTCATTCTACGATCTCAAATTCATAATTTTACCCCCAAAACATTTTCATTTTCAAGTTCCACATAAAATTGAAATTAGTTGCCAAATAGGTTTTCAATTGTCAATTTTTGAAAATTGAAAACTAAACTGAAACGGGTTAATTTTCAATTTGCAATTTTACCCCGAAACATTTCATTCTCCCTTATAAAAACAAAATGAAGAACTCAGAATGAGTGCTAAATTTTGTTAAATTTTTTCATATGAACGATTTATGAAATATGCTCTCATTAGTAATGGAACTACAACCTTCAGAACGCTAGCCATTGACTTGAAAAAGCCGAAAGACAATAATAATTAAAGGTGATATCCTTTACAATCAAACCCGAGAATCATAACTCGACATCCAAATTCCAATCCAGGCAGTTTATGTCCTACCTGTAGCTAGAAAAGACTCGACTAATTATAGAACGTATCATGCAAATGGTCGGGGGGTGGGGGACCATTATAATATATGTAAGAGATTGATTGATACATCACTTTAAATAAAGGGCTTATGGACAGATAAGCAAAACCAAACAACTCCATATAGTCTCTGTTGTCATCCGGCCGAAAGCATGCGTATTATGCATGCATGTTTAAAGGTTTTCTTTTGTTGTTTTCCTCGATTTTGTTTGTCCATGACCGTAAGAGCATATAACAAGTTCATTTTTTCGGATGCTATATGAGTGTTTTATGGATCATCTTATGTTTTTCAGTTCGGGTGAGTTGGGTCTTTAAGATGTAAAATTATTTTTACTTATTGTCTTGCAGTAGTTGTATTTATGGTTTGCAAGAATCCTTTATGAGGATATATTCTTTGTAATGCCATTTTATTAATGAAATTTGTTGTGACTATTAAAAAAAAGTGTGGAAAATGAATAATGAAGTTCTTTCGGTGTATATTAATTGGTTTTATTTTCCATGAAAGTTGACAATTAAGTCGCGCCACATATATGACAGATATTCAAAAATGAATATGAAGTAGTCAATACACACGCTATCAGTGTCTCTATTATAAGGGAAAAAGGAAAAATAAAAATAATGTCACTGAAATTTCTTGGTATATGCTAATGACATATGCATATATATATTATATGTATAGTGGAGCGGCATTTTTCTACACGTTAACAGACTTGGAAATCTTCACAGAATAATTAACTAGTTTTAGGGTTACCACTACTTGACAAGGGGGCACAAATAGGGTTTAGGAATGAATTCGATGAGTATTAAGACCACTGACACAATTAATATTAAATGAGTCGGATAACGATTGACTAGAACGAAACAAGATCACGGTAGCAAGGAACTGTCACCCTTAAGATGTAGGACAAGAAGTCAGTAGTTTCGGTGACAAATCTGGATCAACATTATGGCTCTCATTTCTAGAATGAAAGTCTTTTCTTGCGTGCTCCATGGGCACCATGACCCCGGCACCCAATTATGAATATGCTTCTTTCTTTTCTATGAATCTACGTGATGATTATTTGAATGCAGGCCAGGGAAAGA
>NC_024127.1:36842308-36854546 GCF_000346735.1 Prunus mume
ATACTGGGTCGTCCTTATTGTTTTCTGCTTTTTCCACACAAAAACTCGTGAAGACATGGACCATATGGCACAAACAGAAAGCTGTGGTACATACCCACTGGACCTGCACGTGCACCGCTAATTGATTAAGATTTTAGAAGAAACTGGTGCCAGCCTGGTTTGCTGCTGTTATCGATTAAAATCTACCGTCTTGTCGTTCAAAGTTTCAACAGAATAATTAGAAAACACGGCATTGTTTAGATTGAAACTTTTCCCCTAAAATTCGTTAGGTTAACCTACTTGGAACCCAACCAAATTTTGGTAGCCCAATCAGCTTTTGGGTGACAAAACTACGCAATTCAAATCATTTTCGACTGGAATTCTAATAAAGTGGAGCAGTATTCTAATAAATAAATAAATAAAGAGACGAGATATGGATGAGCACATTGGTTTGGATCAAAGGTTAGGTTAGCAAGCTGCCCGACTCCATGTACAAGCACGTGTCCAACACATGTTGATGTTGCTATTTGTGTTACCAGGAAGTGTCAGACCAACGAGCCTTGAGGTCAAGTCAAAGTCCACACATGAGATGAGACTTTTTATCAAGCAAACAAAACAAAAGAAAATGGGATAATTAGTAATAAAACTCTCATGTCTAAATTTGTGAGGCGGGAATGACAGATTTATATTTCAGTGTTGGAAAATTGAAAAACGATAACTGAAAAAATCATTTTCGTAATACTCTGAATATGTACTCGTGATATCCTAAACTTAAACACGGCCTATTAAATTACCATGTTTGTATCTAAAAATTCAATTTCTTTTACACATTTAATGTCTCACCGTGTTGTAAGTTGTAACCCCTTCGACTAAATAATTCCAAAACGAAATCAAGGGAGATGTCAAATGCGAAATGTTAAATTTGAATTTGATGGCTTATATATGTGACAATTTCACACTTTGCAAAAAATTTAACTTCACCCGAAATGTCAAATATCATATTATTTTATTATATTTTTAAAAGCAAATGAGGCACATATAATGCATAAAGTTTTAAAATAGAGTAAATGATAGTGAGGTTCATGACTAAAATAATATTTGACATCAAACTTTTTGATATGTTATTTTTGACATATCTTTTTCAGCCTTCAAATTCATGTAGGATTTGACTATTCGGTTGGAGTAATTTTAACCTTCAATTTTTGTCATTTTATGTGGCAATTTGACATATCGGTTGAAGATGTTCTAAGCCCTTGCCCTGTTTCTCTACTTCGACCGACAACTATATTTTGTCGTCTCTTCTTTCATTTTGTGATTCCATAATAAGATTGTTACTTTTAGGTACAAAACCACGTTTTAAGAAAAGATCTTAAAGGTTTTAATTTTAACTCTTGAATTTTGAATATTAAAAAAAACTCTTGAGTTAAAACTTCAAAATCTACCCTAGCTTGAGAGTTAAAGCAAGAAATCTTTGCTCACCTACCGGTGAAAGGAAAAAAAAAATCAAACAGTTACATCTCGATAAGATTATGACATCAACACATATTAGAGCATCATCAACAAACCTCTTCAACAACTTTGGAATGCTAAAATAAGTGAGCCATTTCAGCAAAACTCTCTCCAATAGACTTGTTAACCTCAGTCACCAAAGTTGCAACTCATTTGTCTCTCTTTAGAACTACTAAGTTGATCTTGGATCTTCAAAACATTTATTTTACTTTGGAAGAACAAAATCTCATTAAAAATGCTGAAACTTGCACTTTTTCTTTTCAAATAATAAATACATAGACTTTCTTCACTTGTTTTTGTATTTTTTTCCATATAAATAAATATTTTAACAAATATTGTATTAATTGAATTGAAGAGTTTGCTAGGGTACAAATTATTAAGGTAGTCTCAGATCTATGTTATTAGTCTCAGATTGAATAGCTGCTAGGATTTTAAGTTTCAAGTCTCAAAATTTGAAATATAAGCTCCGAATGGACATTCTATACGTCAATGAGGTCAAAGCCGGTCCATTAGATATGGAGGCCATGTGCAAAGAAAGCTAATGAGGCCCTATATGTACAAGTAAATTAACAATTTTTCAAATCTTAAAATTTATAAATCATAAATTAAACCAAAATATGTGGTATCAATTACGTTAGAACCCACAAATAGAATCAAGATCATCCTTCGTCTATTTCACATACTCACATCCATTCAATTTTCTTTTACATACACAAAAACTACACATACCCACAAATATAATATAATGTTGGGCTTTTAAAAACATTTGGAGGCCTCTAAATTTTGGGGGCCATGTGCGGTTGCACAACTCGCACATGCCATGAGCCGACTCTGAATAAGGTCTAGTCTAGTGGAAAATGACCTTGATTTGTAGATCAGTGGTCTGAAGTTCGAACTCTCATGATACTTTAGTTGTTTGTGTATGTGAGAAACCCTCCTCCCTCTTGTAATTTAAACTATCACTTATTTATTCATGTTTTACCTCTGGACTCGAATGTTGATCTCAATTTACCTCATAGAACTCAAATTTTCCCACTTAACCGTCTAGATCCTTACTGCAAACATGAGAGAGAGAATGATGTTTGGGCAGGGGGTGGTTATTTGGGTTTAATAGCTGAAATTATTAAAATGCTCATGCCATGTCAGCAAGTTAACAGATTTGTTAACGAGTTTGATGAAATGAGGGAAAGTGAGACACATAGTAAAGTTCTAGAGTGTTAAGTGAGAAAACTTGAGTTCCGTGGGGTAAATTGAGATCGACATTTGAGTCGAGAGGGTAAACCAGAAATTAAGCCTAAAAAAATACACATATATTATCCCTTATTTGGACTTTAAAATCCAAAAGACGAGCCTACATTAGGATGTCAAGTGAAATCTGCTTCGACCAACAACTATATTTTGTTGTCTCTTCGTTCAATTTGTGATTCCACGATAAGATTTTACTTTTAGGTACAAAATCACTTTTTAAGAAAAGATAGAGGTTTTAATTTTAACTCTCGAATTTTGAATAAAAAAACTCTAAAGTTAAAACTTTAAAATCTACCCTAACTTGAGAGTTAAAAACTTAAAATTTAAGCAAGAAATATGTACCCGCCTACCGGTGAGAGGAAAAAATCAAACAGTTACATCTGGATAAGATTATGACATCAAGTAATTTTGTTTGCCTCCTGCTTTTATCATATTGCTTACTAAATTCGCATAGACTATCGAATTCAGCTGGGACATTTTTATCGATAATGTTAGAACTTGCTGTCATGATTTAAATCTTTTTATTTTTTTTGTGTCTTGATCTTAGATTTGTGACATAGATCTTGCACCAATTCATCACGACCTTGGCACAAATTTGTCTAAGCCCCACGCTGCAGAACCATCTATAGAAGAGTGGTTGAGCTGCTTCTCTTAACAACTATGACTGGCCACCACAGAATTATACCAACAAAACATCATCAAACTCTAAAACCATCGTAAATGTGTAGGTGTACGTTCGTGTTCAAATGCTTAAGAAATCTTAAAAGGAAAACTAGGCTAGATTTAGAAGGGAATGCGTAAGCTCCAAGTAGCTTGAAACTTAAAACAATTCCAGGTCATGCTTAACACATCATTTCCCAGCTTACTTTGGGCTTAATATTGCAAAGGAAAACAGTTACCTTTAGTCTACTTCGGCGAGTTTTCCACTTTGGTCACCGTGCTTTCAATGCTGGTAATTTGATCCTTATAGTTTGATATCCGTCGCAAGTTAAGGACATCCAAAGTTTTGTCCAGTTTCGTGACGGAATAAGCATGTATTATTTCGAACGGAATTGAACAAAAATTTGGACATACGTGTCCTTGAATTGATATCAAACTATAATGGTCAAATTGCCAGAATTGAAACCACAAGAACCAAAGTGAAAAATTCGACAAACTACATGGACCAAAAATAAATTTTTTTCCCCATTACAAAACAACTAGACAACAACATTGAAAATTCTAAAAGGAAACTCACATCCCTCCCTTGATATTCAAGCCAAGGCACTTAGGCCCCGTTTGGTTCATGGGAAAGGAGACTTAGGGATAGGAAATCAATTGTTTTTCCATGTTTGATAAGTCAAGGCATAGGAAATCGTTGCCTGACCCATGGGAAAGTAGGGGGAAAGTGTAGCCATCCTCCCAACTTAGGTTTTGTTTTTCCGCCTCATGAGAAAGTTTGGAAAAATGAGCCAATATTAAATAAATAATTTTTCATAACCATTTTGTCCCCATTAACAATCTAGAATTACAATATATTATTAAATGCATTCTTTTTTATTTGATTTAATATGGGTATAATTGAAAATTAATACACACTTCGTTTTCCATTCCTACTCAAAACAAACATGGGAAAGGAAATAAAGTGATATCTCCCAGTTACTTTCCCAGTATTACCAAACGTGGAAAAGAAATCTTCAATTTCCTATCCCTTGGGAAATGATATGGAAAATAATTTCCTCTCAAATTCATTCCGTGAACGAAACGTGGCCTTAAAGTGGGTAAAAAAAGTCCTCCCTAGTACCTACAAAAGCATATTTTATGCCTCAAATTTCCAAGGTTTGGCTTGAACTGAAAGCAAGGGGTTCGTAGAATGTACAAGAAATTTCCTCTTTTTCTGTTTTTCGAAAAGCCAAAGTATCATTTAAATGCTTTTGACAAACTAAAAGCGATAGGTATTCTGTCAATATTCAATAGCTTGTTTGAATGCTCAGATGCATGCAATCTTCATGATTTAATGCAATCTTTATAAAAGTTATCGTTGCCTTTGCCCTTTGTCAAAAGCTGACGGCATATCTGAAAACTACAAGAAAAGTAATTAAATACTGATTATCAACTATTAAAGAATTTGATTGAGAAAAATTTATCATCAAAGCCTTTGCGATATTTCATGCTTGAAGTAAGAGAACTTTGGGTAAGGAATGTTTTGCGTTTGCTTTACTGAAAAAAGACTCAAGGTTCATGAATTCATGTCTAAACCCCTATTTCTTATTCACCCCAAAAATAAATAAATAAAAGTTCTCTAAATTCAAGCTTGAAGCCATGAACCTTCGACAGTCTTTTGTTTTTTTGTCATTCGCTAGGGAGAGGGAGAAGGGAGAATTATATTGGTTTGCCTCAAGATTGTCTTCTACTTGAATCGAGCTTGGGTGCACTTGGTGGAAGGAAGAATTTGACTAACTTTTTCACTGTAGTGCCAACCCATGTGCTTTGAGAGTCTTTTCAGGAAAGCAAATATGTGAAGGCTGTAGAGAGCATAGACCAATGTGTGCCACACAATGGGTTTTTGACAAGTTCTATCTAGTCATTTATTAAAGCCAATGCCATCAAATTTAGGCACTGGGGTCCAATTTGGGCCTACATATGATTTGGGTCCAAGAACTGTACCACAAAACTTTTTATCTGTCGCGTAGTTACTACAACCATTGCCCACATCCCAGATATCACGAGACTTGTTTTTGACTCTTCATAAACTAAAGGGTTAATCGTTTTATTAGTTCCTGAATTTAGATTTGATTTGCATTTGAGTTCATTAATTTTCAAAATCGTTCCCGTGGTCCTTCAATTTCACTTTTGTTAGGACAAATGGTCCTGCCGTCAATTTTGTTAACTTTTTCTGTTAAATATAGGGGCAAAATGGTATTTTTATATTAAAACTAAAAAAATGAATAAAAAATTATATCTTTAAAATAATAATAAATAAAAATCAAACAAAAAACCAACAAAAAAATAATAAAAAATAAAGTTTGGGGGGTAGAAATCGGGATAGAGGGAGAGGAGAGAGAGTTTAATTTTAATTTTTTTATTCATATTTTAATCAATTTAATACAAAAATATCATTTTGCCCCTACATTTAACAGAAAAGTTAACAAAATTGACGACATGACCATTTGTTCTAATGAAACTGAATTTGAAGGACCATGGGAAGGATTTTGGAAATTGAGGGACTCAAATGCAAATTGAGTCTAAGGTCAAGAACTAATAAAACGATTATCCCTAAACTAAAGCTGAATAAATATTCGAAATATATTACTTCCTATTGCCAATTGGTTTTAGGGATACTCGGATTCTATTGGATCGGGTTAGCACCAGGCAAACTCTCCATTTTCTTTTTTCCTTTGTTGGGTGTACAAACACCAGCAAGAAAAAGAAAAGAGCAGTTTTCAACATTGAAAACACAAGTCAATATATGTAGCCCAGCACACAAACTAAACTTTTTTTTGTTTCTTTTTACGCTTATAGCAAGACTTAAATGTAGGTTCTGCCGCTCATTCATTCCGCCACGATGCCATTTGAGATGCTAGAGTTTCTGAGCACACACGTACAACATTTCGATAAAACAAGCAACTAGATCGGTAGCTAAGCCCTCATCCAGAACATAGAAGCATTCTTAGTTCTGCTAATTGTTTGTGCAAATAATCTCGTGGGAGAATATTCGCTTCTAGATCCTTCAACCTTCGATCTTCCTTCTCTCTCTTCCTTGATTCCTGTAAAACAGATTGGAGTAAATAGACCACATCCGGGGGTGTTGGCCAAAGGCCCTCCGATGCGTAAGTTAGTTCGAGTATTTGTAGAAAAATAATAGCTAAGCAAAGGGTACAGAGTTTATGGGCGGCCGGAGCCGTATGTGGTGGCCAGAGCCGTATGGAGAAAATATGAAGAGTGGAGAGGGAGAGAGAGCTTCGGGTATTTTTCTCGGGTTTTGGAGAATGTTTTAGATGTACCTTGAATGATGAATGAGGTCGTCTATTTATAGGAGCATCGGGGCTAGGGTTTCGTAGAGAATATGCTGAGTTTATTCTAGGGGTGGGCACGGTTCGGTTTGACCGGTTTTTGGAGAAAAATGGAACCTGATCCAATAGTGCAATCCGGTTCGGTTTGGACCGGTTCTGCTCAATATCCATACAAAAATCCGAACCAAACCGGACCTGTCCGGTTCCGGTTCGAATCCAACGGTTCCGATTTTTTTTTTTTTTTTTTTTTTATAAATAATAATAAACAAACCTGCCCAAAATGAATTTATATACTAACATACCTCAAATTTGAGGTTCTATCAAGCTTTCAACGCATCAAAATGAATCTAACTTTAACAAAAATGCATTCCAAATTCAATCCAACTTTAACATATAAATTACAACCCAAATTCAATCAAACTTCAAAAAAAATGCAATCCAAATTCAAGGATATTTCTTACATAAGTTTTCAATATGTTTCCTCAAATTTGAGGTCCCATTTCTAGTAGAGTCTGCTGCATAGCTCATAGTGCAATACTTGCACCTAGCTCTCTTCTTAGTGGTTGCATATTTGCTCCCATCCTCCTTCACACTCTCAACCACTTCTTCATATTTCTCAAAGTGATCCCATACTTCCGATTTTTCTCTTTTTGGGCCGGAATGAGGTAATGGTGGAAGACCACTCGGTTGAGGTGTACTTTGAGTTAGTGTTTGAGGGTTAGGTAAAGTGGATGAAGGTGTTGAAGAAGATGCGGATGCGGATGCGGATGTGGATACGGATGCGGATGATGAACCAACTTCACTATTAGTAGTGGCATGTACCTCTCCAAATGGGTTTGACTCATTCATGATTTCTTTAAGACACAAAAAAAAAAAGCAACTTAAACATGATACTAACAAAAAACAAGCCCTCAATTTAAAAAAAAAACAGAAAATTAAATATTATACAATCGAACTAACAAAACAAAACAAGTCTGAACCTTGGGAATTCTAATCTAAAGCTGGTTTTCACTTGGAATTCAAGTGAGCTTCTGGTTGAGTTGTTTGTTTGTGAGTGTCTTGGCTCAATGAGCTTTGGTTGCTTCAGTGTTTTGAAGGTTTTTTGAGATCAAGTGATCATTTTGTTTTTGATTGATTTTTTGGTTTTTTGAGTGTCCTTTACCCTGTCCACCTCTTCTTGTATTTATAGTAAAATTGTTTCTTCTCTGGAGTAGGGTGATTGTGTTTTTTATTGGGCGGCAAAGATATTTTCCCCCCTTTTCCTCTTCTTCTTCAGTTTTGGCTAGGGGTGGGCACGGTTCGGTTTGGTGCAAACATCCAAATTTCAGATATAATCAAAACATACAGATATAATCAAAACTCATTTCAGCTGCAAACATCCAAATTTCAGATATAAACATCCAAATTTCAATTGCAAAACATCAAAATTTCAGCTGCAAACATCCAAATTTCAGATATAATCAAAACATACAGATATAATCAAAACCAATTTCAGCTGCAAACATCCAAATTTCAGATATAAACATCCAAATTTCAATTGCAAAACATCAAAATTTCAGTTGCAAACATCCAAATTTCAGATATAATCAAAACATACAGATATGGAGAGAGAGGGAGAGAGAGAGAGAGAGAGAGAGATGAAGAATACCTGAGATAGACAGAATTGCTGCTGATGGAAGCTGCGAGAAAATTGATGCTGGTCTGCGTGAAACCAATGAAACTTCGAGCCTATGGAGGTGTATTTACCACCGTGAGCTGCTGCTGAGAGGATGATGCCAACCCTAGACATTAGCATGAAGGAAGGTATTAGTATCAGCACTGATGAAAGAGAAGAACCCATAAGCTGTCAATAAAAGAAAAAATGGTTTTTTTGGTCGAAAACTACTAAATTGGTATTTGTGTGGATGAACTCATAATATCTACATAAAAAAAAACATAAAATTCCACCTTCTTCTGTGTAAGAATTTCACCACTTAGGCTTGTAAGAACCCATTCCCGATCATGAAGCAAACCTGCTAAAAAACCACCGAAAAAATAATAAAATTCCATTAACCAATACACTCCCAGATATGACAAAGATTCTACCCATCAAACAGGGATATTCAAATAATGGAACATACAGTGCCTCTAGGCCCTCTATATATTGTCACTGCATTAAGATGCATACATTCATACATACATACATAATAAATAACAAACGAAATTTTGCTAATTTCCTGGAGCAGCACATACTTATAAGAAATGAACAGAGTATACCAAAGAAAAAAGGGAAAACAATTATAAAATCATAAGGTTCAATCTACATTCTTGAAACTGTGAAACACATCCAGCTTTATTAAGTCACCAAGGTTCAACAACAAAATTTGGTTCTGGTAAATGTTAATACAGGTTATCTTCAAGAGATAAGTACAATTCCAATCTTCAAGAGATAAGCAGAGTTTGGTAAGGACGAGACAAATGCAGACTGTATCCGTGACTTGAATCCATGACACCGAGTCACTTGGGACAATATCATTGCAAGAATTTGCACCTCAAATTGATTTATGAAATCTAACCAGAACTGATATTTCATAAAAACTAAATAATAAGAAATAAAAAAACAAGAAGCCATTGATATTTCATAAAAACGAAAAGATAAGAAAGCAAAGAGCAAGTTATTTTCAGATCTAACTGATTAACAAGGTTAGGATACAACCTTTGCAGGTGATACACAAGTAAACTCAGGAATCGAGCACGTTATGTCACTCATAAGTCTGCACGTTGCTGATTTTGAGAAAAAGAAAACTTGTCAGAAGATTTTGAATTGCAGGAACTCCATGGAAAATTTGTCAAAAAATAAAAAGAAAAGACAGAATCTATCTAACCTGCGTCACGACATGGAACTCCATCTCTTGAGGTCGGATGACATCTCTTGAATTGCAGGCTGCGTGAGTGAGAGAGACGGCGGCGCGACGGCTGAGAGAGAGAAGAGCGACAGAACGACGGCGGCGACTGGAAGAAGAGCGACGGCAGAGAGGCGTGACGTGATGGCTGAGACTGAGAGAGAAATAGAGGTTTGGAAGAAGGCAAGGAACGAACGAAGGAAAGGAACGAACGAACGAACGAAGAATGAAGGAAAGGAACGGAACGAACGAACGAAGAAGAAATGAAATCGAAGAAGAGAGGAACGAAGACAAAAAAAACCTAGGTCGTTTCAGTCAGTCAGGGGGCAGCTCTGTATGAATGAAGGAAAGGAACGAACGAAGAAGAAATGAAATCGAAGAAGAGAGGAACGAAGACAAAAAAAACCTAGGTCGTTTCAGTCAGTCAGAGTCAGAAAATAAGTTCCAAAATAAATTACTAGCCAAATACAACCCAAATTCAATTCAAATATACATTACAACCCAAATTCAATCCAACTTCATTAAATTCCTCCTAACATTGAAAAGTAGTTGGAGCTATGGTGCTAGGTGTGGATGAGACTGAGAGAGAAATAAAGGTTTGGAAGAAGGCTCAGGGCAGCTCTGTTCTGTCTGTATGAATGAAGGAACGAACGAAGAAGAAATGAAGTCGAAGAAGAGAGGAACGAAGACAAAAAAAAACCTAGGTCGTTTAAGTCAGTCAGCGTCTTTTTTTTTCCTCTGTGATGCGCGCCTATGGTAGTAGCGTAGACACCCAATCAAACTTAGCCAAGTATAAAAATATTTATATAATTTCAAATATAATATAAAAATATATATATATTAATTTTATTGGACCGGTTCGGATTGGACCGGTTCCTAAGGGTGGAAAACCGGAACCGGAACCGGTCTGAACCGGTTCGGTTTGGATTTTTCTCGGTTTTTGACTTTTTCGGTCAACACGGTTTTTTTCGGTTTTTTCCGGATTGGTTTGGTTCGGTTTTACGGTTTTGCGGTTCCAATGCCCACCCCTAGTTTATTCTCTACCCAAATTCATAGTGCTTTGGTTATGTTTTTTTTTCCTGATTTTTGTGGTATAATTAAAAACTAACTTATCCTTGAATTGCTACAAATACGAAATTATATAGTCAAAATTAACGGAATTGAAACTACATGGCCAAAAGTGGTTGAAGTGCCAAACTAGAAACTACATGGACCAAAAGTGACTTTTAGCCATAATTGAATTGCATTATCTTCATCAAGTCTTCGTCTTGCATCAGGGGTCATTTACGAGTCCATACCCGATTTTGGGGACATTTATGAGTACATACACAACGTCGCAAAAAATTACAGATCGCCCTCTCCGTTAGCGATCCCGTCATAAAATCCGTTATGTGCATACGTGGCAGTTATGGGACCCTTTTTTTGATGATGTGGACTTCCACGTAGACAAAAAATAAATAAATAATTATTTTACTGTTTAAATTATTTTTAAATTATTTTAATCTCTCTCTCTCTCTCTCTCTCTCTCTCTTCTACCATAGCCTCTACCACCAAACCCTCCTCCGTCTGATCCACCTGTACCACCAAACCCTCTTTCGTATGATCATTCTCTACCACCAAAACAAACAAACAAACCCAGAAGAACCCACCACTCTCCCCCGTCGCAACCCTCCCCAACATCCACCCATGGCAGCCCGAAACAAAGAAACACCCATCTTCTCCGATATCCCCCTCCCTTGTACAAGGAGCACTACCAGAAATTATGTTGTTCGTAAATGGTTTTCACAGATCCAAGCCGGAATTAAATGCTTTCAGTACCAATTAAAAGAAAAGGAAAATATCAGAGATGGAGACTCTTTAATTGCTTTCAGTCATTGAATTTTTGGAGGTTGTGCTAAATTTGCCCTTGTTGTATGATTCAACCCCATTAGTCGCCACTTGCTGTTGACTCTTATTCTGATTCAAATTCCCATTCCCATATACCAAATTCGAATCTTGACCCTGAAACTGCTTGCTTTCAGGCAATTCCTTCATCAGCCGAGTTCGGTCAATCCCCAAAACCATAACCCTCGACTTTCCACTCACCACAAACTCCTCCAACTCAACGCCACTGTTCTCTTCCGCCATTGACCTTAACGTCATCTCAACCGCCAATATTTCCCCGGATTCTCCTCCGAGCTCTCGCAGGCCACCTTCTCCTCCGAAGTCGCATTCTGGTCGCCCTCAAGTTTTCTCAAAATCGCCGACGAGTCAACCCGCGAAAAGGGCACCCTTTCAAGCAAGCAAACCGCAACCATAGCCCGAACCACAGACAATGGGTTTCCCATCTCATCCATGAGGCTGAAGTTCTCGGGTTCGGGTTGGTCGGTCGGCTCCGGATTCGCCCGATTTGGAGAAAGCTTCGGACTTTCGGTAATTGGGTTTGTGGGTTTGGGTTCAGGGGAAGGGAGGCGACTGCGTTGGGGTTATGGGGTTAAAGGGCGAGTGGGTTCGATTGGTTCGATTGGTTCGATTGGTTTGTTGGGGTTGGGTTTAGGGTCCAAGAGAGAAGGTGTGGGAGTGAAAGGGCCGGCCTTTAAAGGCGGGGGGGCCCTTGGGGGGGGGGGAAAAGGGGGGGGAAAAATAATG
>NC_024127.1:36854626-36868434 GCF_000346735.1 Prunus mume
GGAAGAGAGAATCTGGGTAGGGTTTTTAATTTTTAATTTTTAATTTGTAATTTAATATGATTTAAAAATTATTTTTAACATGTACATAATTTTTTATTATTTTTTGTCCACGTGGAAGTCCATGACATCAAAAAAGGGGTCCCACAAATGCCACGTATGCACATAACGAATTTCATGACGGAATCGCTAACGGAGGGGGCGATCTGTAATTTTTTGCGACGTTGTGTATGTACCCATAAATGTCCCCAAAATCGGGTATGGACTCGTAAATGACTCTATAGGTTAGGGGGTTTACTGTAGTTTGTCCATTAATTAATTTAAGAGATAATCTTTTTTTCCACGTGGCGTGCCCTGATTGGAGACAAAAATATATGCTCCCACACTAATGTTACCATTATAGAATCTTAATGCTGGTAAATGGTAATGTAAAAAATGTTGCAAGATCATGTGAGCCATATGAGCATCCTTAGTTCTGGTAAATATCAGAACCGGACTCCCATCATCTTGCAGCTTCATCTGCAATCTCCAGTGACAGAAAATGATACTTCTAAACATTTGCTCTTCCCACCGGCATGAAATCCGTCACCGTAGTCGCAGGAGAAATGGCACCACCACATGCTACAAGCATCGATTCTGCACAGGAGAGATGGCACTTGTCTAACTCTCTTGCATGCAGAACTGGAAGAGGAAAGCACTGCATGAATATTGCAGCAACGAGTAAAACATTACACTCAAAACTTGTGTGGGTTGAGATTTTTCTCTTTCTGTGCTCTACATCTATAGAAAGAAAGATCTTTTCTAGACAGGGTAAAGCTAAGTAAGAAAACAAAAGCCTTTTTAGTAATTGGTTGCTTTTTCTTTGCTTTTGGTTTTGCTTTCGATAGTTGTTTTCCATTTCTCAATCATTTTTTATAACCTTTGTCAATGGTGCGGCGCTCATCATATCTCATCGTTGAAAATGAGTAGCAACATGATTATTGTTTCAACTCCACTGATAGCGGTGGAATGCAACAATAATGATTCAGAATTCTAACCTTATACACAGAACTAGACCTCTTGGTTGGGCCAATGCAAGCTTTCAGCTTGCCCATTAGTGATGCACATCTCTTCATACAAAAATGAATCTTCCTTTCTTCTTAGGGAGACTCTAGAGAACTTAAGTGCACCAGCAAGATCAGTCCGGCATCTATTTTGATTCACTTGGGTGGTCCATTGGTAAACATTAAAAACAGTTCATTTCAAATATAATCATATGCATTTCGCCTACAAAATTAGTTGCTATGCCGTTTTCTGGACACACCTATTTTAATCTTTTTCTTTTCTAATTTTGCTGCCCCTGTTCGCTCCATACCGAAAATGGAAGGCAACAAAAAAGATTCTCATACGCCAGTCCTCCCCTAATTAGCCATTAACAAGATGATGAGAACAAATATCGTGCTAGTGAATCTTGAAGAACCAAAAACGAATGTCAATCTCAATTTACCCCATGGAACTCAAATTTTCCCACTTAATGCTCTAGAACCTTACTTCATGTCCCACTTCATCTCGTTTCGTCAACTTCATTAATTTGCTGATGTGGAATGAGCCCAATTATTTGTTGTATTCGTCACACATTACCACATACACAAAAGTCAATTATTATTTTTGTTTTGTTTTTGCCAAAGTTAGAAAGGGGGAAGGGGAAAACTCACACACACTGGTAGCGGACCCAGAAATTTTTGAGCGGAGGTGCAATATTGACTAAGTATGAAAATGGTTTTTCGGAATAATCATTTTCTCAAGATAATTTTTGGCGGCTTTTATTCCTTATACATCAAATAAGAAAACTTGAATTTATGGGATTTTAGTATGAAGTATATATTGACTTAATGAGCCATCATTTTTAGCTTAAATCGTATTTTGCACTAAAACCGAATTTTCATATTTTGATTTGGTGGGAATTTGATTTTCTAGTATTTTTATTTGAATCCAAATGGGGGGTACTTCCTTATTTACATTGTAAACTTAAGTAAATGGAGTAATATAAAAATAAATAAAAGTAAAAAGACAAAGACATTTACTTAAATGTTGAAAATGGAAATAAGGTAATCCGTACACCAGTTGAGCAAATGGGCAATTTGAAGCACCTACAATAATTTTTCCGGCGAAAGAAGGTGCAGCTGCACCTCCTTGCGCCTTAATAGATCCGCCTCTGACTGGTACCATTAAGGTTTGAAACCATGATCAGTTGGGAGCACACCAAAAGGGCGAATCTAACTAACATTCCATTAATACTTGTTAAAAACACAATTCATGAATCATGTCCCACCTGAGTGATGGTTTGGGTTGGGCGTGTTGAGTAAAAAAAATCCAAGTCTCAAATGGAATTCTAGGTGGTGAAGGAGAGAGAGAGAGAATGATGTTTGGGCAGGGGTGGTTGTTTGAGTTTTAATAGCTGAAATTATTAAAATGTTCATGCCATGTCAGTAAGTTAAACAGATTTGTTAACAGAGTTGACGACATGAAGCAAAGTTAAACAGATTTGTTAACAGAGTTGACAAAATGAAGCAAAGTAGGACACAAAGTAAGGTTCCAGAGTGTTAAGTGAGAAAACTTGAGTTTCATGAAGTAAATTGAGATCGACATTTGAGTCAACACTTGGGTCCAATTTGGGCCTACAGACGATGTGGATCTAAGGACTGCATGTCCCACAAAATTTAGGGAGCACGAGCACTTCCCTTTCCGCCCTTTCCTAAACCCTCTGTGCATCTTTCTTTTGACTTAAGAGGACTCATTTTCCGTCAGCTTTTTGCAATTTTATGTCTTCAAGCTTAACTTGGGAAACCACATTTTCATCTAGGCAACGGCGGAATCAAAAAAATTTCAATGGGTGGACTAGCTAAAGTTATTAGTTTAAAATCTATTGATTTTTTTTTTTTTGGTACTAACAGTTTCTATAAAATGGAATTAGAGCCATATTATTCACAAAAGGGTGAATTTTATTTAGAAAAAATGCTTCTCTTTTGGAGATACTTTAATGGAAAAGGATTAAAATTGGTGTTTGGGATAAACTTTGACACCAAATACAAATGTGGAAGACCTTTGATTATGCCTACTGGTGTGGTAGGATATGCAATTATATACTTTTTTTTATTTTTTATTTTAGTTTAAAATATTAAGCTATATTTGTTTAATTATATTTTTCCCCAAAACCTTCCCTAAGCTACAACATGGGCAACCCTTGGACTAGTTCCGCCCCTGCATCTAGGTTCACAAAACATTTTTATTTTTCTGTCATGTAGTTACTACAACCATTGCCCCCATCCCATATATAAAGACAGAGTTGCAGCAGGGCTAAAAATAACGTGGGACCCACCACTTATAGGCCATGGAGACTCATTGTCAAGGCGGAAACTTAATGACAACGCCAGCAACTACCACAATTAGTTATTTTGTGGACAATCCGTGGCCAACACACCCTTTGGTCACTGATTGTCAATAACCAACATGAATATAGGCCACGAGCTGTCTGGCTTATAATGAGATTTTCTGGTAGTGACTCTTGTTGTTGACTATAACACCAAAAGAACAACTGGTGTGATAAATCTTTTTTCTCCATGTAATTTACTTCATAAACTAAAACTGAATAAATATTATAAATATATTTATGTCTTACTGCCTATTGCCAATTGGTTTCAAGGATACTTGCATTATATTGGATCGGGTTAGCATCAGGCAAACTCTCCATTTTCTTTTTTCCATTGTTGGGTAAACAAACATGGGCAAGAAAAAGAAAAGAGCTGTTTTCAGCATTGAAAACACAAGTATATAGATACACCAGCACACGAACTAAACTTTTTTGTTTCTTTTTATGCTTATATAGCAAACTTAAATACAGGTTCTGCCACTTATTCATTCCACCAGGATGCCATTTGAGATGCTAGGGCTTATAACAGAACGAACTCAAGAGGAAGAGAGAGGGATGAGAACAGAGAGATTAAGAACAATTGCCACAATCAAGATGATACGTTCTCTGTATTATCTGCAGAGGAATTGACAATTAATTAATTACATATATTAGAGAGGAATTGACAATTAATCATTCTGGCTGATGAATGCCGCGCTTGTGGTTAGGAGGCTTCTAAGGCTGATGTAATGGGATCAGCTGATTTCATGGGACTGACAGATTGGATGGGATCTGCTGGTGTAGTATTCTCTTTAGAGCTTATGAGACGAACCACATTTTGATAAAACAAGCTACTAGATCGCTTGCTAAGCCCTCCTCTTGGACATAGAAGCATTCTTAGTTCTGCTAATTCCACTGGTAAATGGTAATGCAAAAAATGTTGCACGATCATGTGAGCCATATGAGTATCCTAGGTTCTGGTAAATACCAGAACCTGACTCCCATCATCTTGCAGCTTAATCTGCAACCTCCAGTGACATCAAATGATACTTCTAAACATTTGCTCTTCCCACCGGCGCGAAATCCATCACCATAGTCGCAGGAGAAATGGCACCACCGCATGCTACAAACGTTGATTCTGCACAGGAGAGATGGCTCTTGTTGAACTCTCTTGCATGCAGAAATGGAAGAGGAAAGCACTGCATTTTTTGTTGCCCTCTAGGATGAATACTGCAGCAACGAGTAAAACATTACTCAAAACTTGTGTGGGTAGAGATTCTTCTCTTTCTGTGTTCAACATATATAGAAAGGAAAGATCTTTCTAGACAAGGTAAAGTTAAGTAAAAAACAAAAGCCTTTCTGGTAATTGGTTGCTTTTTCTTTTACTTTCTTTTCTTTGCTTTTTGAAAAATTGTCAATGTTGCGGCTCTCATCGTTCACATTGTTGAAAAATGAGTAGCAACATGATTATTGTTTCAACTCCACTGATAGCGGTGGATTAATGCAACAATGATTCTAAGTTAACCTTGTATGCAAAGAAGTTGAAAAGTAATAGGATCCTTACATTAAAATAGCTCCTACTATCTTGCGGGCATAGCTTTTTGAGTTCATTTGACACGAAAACATGCCCTATGCTCATCTTGGGCTTTGCATCTTGAAGTCATTTGACTTTCTTACATAAACTGTTTGCGGCTAAGCATCATATTTTTGCATCTTGGATTTCACAGTTTAATTGTAGCCAACCATAGGGAATTTTGAAAAGTAGCCAAATCTTGGACATGTTCATATGCCATGAAACCCAAGTCAATGGAAGCACATCTGTCAATGGCCTCCCTGAGTCCATGCATTTGTCTTTCACTTCCTTCTCCGCCCACAGATTTCATTGAAGAGCCTTGGGCTGTGCAGGATTCAATCCAATCTGTCAAAACCGACTAATTCAATTTAATCCACCAAAACCCAGAATCAATGTATGGTTTACAAGATTCATCTACTCACCAACACCAGAACCCAAGAAAAGAATCTTAAGAATACGGTGGGAAATGCTTAATGGAATAAAATTGCACAGAACTGGACCTCTTGGTTGGGCCAACGCACATATTTTCTTGCAAAAATGAATTTTCCTTTCTACTTAGGTAGACTCTAGGGAACTTATAACTGCACCTGCAAGATTGATCCAACATCTATTTCGATTCACTTGGAAGGTTCATTGGTGAACATTAAAAACAGTGCAGATATTACATGATGTCACACACATTCATACATATAATAACCTATTATTTATTATTATTATTATTATTAAGTTGAAGATTTAAATATTATATTACTATTCTTTCTTTCTTTTTATTTTCTAAAGATTTAAATAGAAATAAGAACTTCACAAAATAAGGAAGAGACACCCAGCAATGGAGAATTGCATTGTATGCAGTAATAATAATAATAATAAATGGAGAAGTTGACTGTTGGCAGGCTAACAAGGTAGCCAAGAAGTTGTGTAACCATGGAGGCTAAAAACGTCTCTTCAGCTACTAACACAGACATTTCGTTTGCTTATCTTGTAACCACGGAAGTTGCAATGAAATACATCGGATCTCAAACCTGAGGGCAAAAGAAGAGAGATAAAAAATAACACATAGAAAGGATTCTTATGACCACCACTAGTTTGAGAAAAAATACAATCAAGGACTGGAGCACGCCCTCCATATTTAAGAAGGAAATAAAGAGGCTCATCCCATAAAAAAAAAAAAACATTAAGAAAAAACGTGAAGTTCAAAATAAATTCTCAACATGTAGAAGCCCTTTCATTGAAAACTTGTGCAGAATATAAAAGACGCAGGTGTTTCTGCAAGCGAATACTGTTTCTGTAAACTTGCGCCTCAGGAAAGGTTTCCGGTTAATCTTCATCACCATAATTGAACTTGACTGAGTGTGACTGCTGATCAATCTGCCCTCCTCTGTATGACCCACGCTTCTTCTTAGTCTTTTCATGACGAAAATCCCTGCGTAAGATAGAGATTTAGGTTCTACACATTCAATTGAAAGCATAATTAAGAAACAAGTGTCTAGTGAGCACAATGCATTTTAGTGCGTGCATGCGCATGTAGGTGTTGTGTTACAGGACAATCAGCTGAGAACATTTTAATTTACTGACCCCCCTTCCATTCTTCATCCAAGATGATTCCCAAGAATACCATTCCATTATGTATGCTAGTGTTTCCGTTAAAGAGACCAATATGGGGGGTTTCTGTTCAAGTGAATAAAGACACAAGCGGCATTTAAACTTAACTTTTATCACAAGTCAGGTAGATGGCCCTTTTTTCACTATGAAATATAACCCCATTCTAAAGCCATCATCTTAGATGATCAATCTCTACCCAATTAACACCCATATAACTGTCAGTCAACCAATAACTTTTGCACAGCTTGACTCCAACTTACATCAAATAACTCTTTCTAACCAATACATTTGAAGCCTTTCACTAAACATGACCAAACCATCTCAAACAATTCTTCTTCATAACATTTTGTCTAGGATTGGTGGCATCCCCACCTAATCGTAGATATATTGATTGTTAATCTTTTGTCACTCATTCATATATTGCAACTACACTTGGCACAACTCAGTTCAATGGGCATATTGGTTTGACCTTTTCCAGTGATGTGCATTTTTTTATAATTACCCAACATTTTTGTGCCACCAAAAATAGTAGGCCTTGTAGCAATCAAAGAACTAGTCAAGTTTCATAGGAGTTGTATAATCATGAAATACTTTGTATCACTACTTTTACTTTATTTGTGCAAAGGGAAAAGCAAGATGATAATAAAAGAGCATGAAAAACACTTTGAAATACAACAATGTCTTTAGTTAACATTAACAAACAAGTGGCAATCAGTATACACACCTTCCTCTAACTTGCCCAAGAACTTCCTGTGCTTTTGCACCGTAGCCAATCTCTGCACCATCCTGCACAGAATTGAGAGTGAGAAAATTAGTGGACACACAAATAAATACAGGGTGGAAGAAAAAATACAGAAGCCAACCAGTCTCACACCTTTGCCCAGTAAGAATTATCCCGAAGCTTCTCGTCTACGAATTCCACCTCCTCAGCTTTTACCCTTTGAAATGCCTTAAAAGCCGTTGGCTGCAATAACAGCATTTATAAACATTATTTAAACCTTTAAGCTACATCCGTATCGTGCAAAAAGAGAGAATAGAGAAAGGCAACATACATCACTCCAACAACAACATCATCAAGCACTGCATACAAAACCCATGCATACGTATAAAGCACAACAGTTTAGAAGTTTCACAATAAAAACCTCCTTTGAAATGGCTTAGATCCAAAAAAAACATGAAAAAGGAAAAGTACATTTGACATGCCATGTAGCAACCAGAGTCTCAAAAGACGCCGCATGAATCACTCACATCTTAAATAGTTAATCGTTACAAAAATCATTAAAAACTTCACTTCCCTAACCATCTTACATTACACTTTCAATAAGACCATCTACATCAAGTCATAAAACCCCGGGACCTTTCAAAACCATAAAATCAATACATTATTAAGTGTTGCATGTAATAGATAAAACAAAATATACCAAACTTCCTTCGTCTTAGCGTTACTTGTTATATAATTGGGTGATAGCATATATGGCAGCTCTAAAAAGGGCTAAGGCCCAACAGAGATTCCCAAGGGGACATACCATTGAAATAGATTTTGTCCAATATACAAGATAGTTGAATGATGGACATAAGGATGTGCTTTTTCTGACCATCAAGGAATCTTGAATAAATATGGATGTGTTTTTTCAATGCAGAAATGATTAGTAAAAATCTAACCCTTCTCAAATTTTGACAACTCCTAACATACTGTCAGGTCATAGTAAACATGTATTTAAGCATTTTTATGATAGGAATAGATTGATTTCTTTTAGTCAGATATATTATAAATAAGATCACAGCTTTTACAAATAAATGGTGTTTCACATATAATTCATGTAGCAAATTGGCAAATAAGGAGCAGTAGAAATCCATACAGAGGGGATACAACTTCTAATCTCAAATAGTTCACTAGCATGCTTTCTCATACACATAAAGATCGAGGAAGTACCTCATCAGAACCATCGCGCTGGTTCTTCACGCTTTTCTTTATCGAAGACTTCTCAGCACTTTTCTCTAGGTTCCCATTTGCCTGGCCATCAAGCTGCGTAACAGAAGCCTTTTGAAACACATCTGGACCAACTTGACCACTTTCCCCTCTACTATCTTTACCAGCATTTTCAGCTTTTCCTAGGGACGCATCACTATTTGCTGGTTGCTCACTTCCCTTGGATGCTTTTAAACTCTCTACCTTTCTGCGCTTGGATTCTTCATCTTCTCTGTTGTCAGCAGGCTGCGAATCATTTCCTTCAGACTCTAATCTTTTTCTTTTCTTGGACCTTTTACTATCCTTACCGGTAGCATCCACATCTGATATCTTCAAATTATCTTTTGTAGAACTAGTTCCATTTGTATCTCCTATACCAAGCACCTTCACATCCTCACCATCTAGACTTTCAGAAACCAAACCATCTTTCTTTTTCTTCTTACCATTATTAGGTTTGACACTCTTCTCATCCACTGGAATTTCATCAGCAGTTGATTTACCAATTCCATTTGCATCAACAGAATCAGAACTTGACTTGTTCTTCTTTTTCTTCTTATCCTTCGGTTTCTTCTCCGTCTCAGAATCAGAAGCAAGTGAATCAGAAGCTACCTTAGATTTCTTTTTCTTTTTCTCCATGCAATTCTTTTCAGTCTCCTCCAACAATTTTTCAGGCTCCTTTACGTCTACTGTGCAGAATTGACAAGTCTAACATAAGAACTTATGTAAAAAAATAATAAAGATATAACTATATCCTGCTCATGCACACACATTCCCATACGAGAGAGAGAGAGAGAGAGAGAGAGAGAGAGAGAGAGAGAGAGAATTCTCATTAGATCATGCATATCAAACATATTTATAAATTCATGCATACCTTTCTTCTTCTGGCTGTTGACATTTGTGACTCCATTATGACTACATAACAGAGAAGCACAAGTACAATTAGAATAGAAACTGAAAGTTAATGATTAACTAAACAGCAGCATGAATGAACCACCAAATGCATTGAGTATTATGGTGGTCTTCCAGACAGCATTGAGACTCTTTGCATTGGATTTCATGCCAGTGATTGTCATCAACAGAATTCTAGGATGTTGAACAAAAAACCTATGATAATCATCTAAATTACGAGTCCCCGACAACTTTTGTTTTAAAGATAATCCTGTAATTTAGAACCACTTAACGAATTAGCAAAATCTATCACAGTAGTGATAACAATTGATGTCATACTATAGAGAACACTACATAATCATCGGATCACAAATAACTATATCAGGAAAGATGAGCATAACAGTACCAATGTTGCTACCTCCACATCGTTGAACTTACAAAAATCAGAAAACAAAAGTTTTAGAAATTTATGCTGCCCAACAAAAACTGTCATCTGGAGTCAAAATACTGAGTCATGCCCTTATTCAGAAAAAAAAATAATAATAACAAACTGACACCCAAAAAGCATGGAAGTGAGTAGATTGAGTAAAGATTTAAAGAATTACTTCCAACTTATTGAAGATGATGTTACAATTGATGACCATCTTGATTTAAATTCTTTAAGAGACAAAAAGAAAGTTAAAAGAATTATCAACTTACCACATCAACTTGCAGTACATTTCTTCCAAATCCAGTGAAGATTCCTTCAGTCCGCTTTTCTGCAAAAGGGTCAATAACCAATTTTGTAATAAATTCAGTATCAATCAATTTATACTCTCTAATTTCGTTAACAAATTTCCCAGCTCCATCTTCTGAGACAATTTTACAAACTCATTACTATTTAATCATAATATATATGGACCAGCACAAAAAAAAAAACATCATATAGATATGAACTGAACTATATTGGCAACTTAAACCTCTACAATGGAAATAACAGAAGGTCCAAAACAAACGGAAGGAATGATAAGGAGGAATCCTACAATCATTTAGGGTCTATTTGGTTTTCAAAAATTGTGTCTTTTAGAACTTCAGAGAACGCATCAAAATAAATTCCATTATGCTCTGCATTTTCCTCTGTTTTCTAGGCAACCAAACAGAAAATAGACAGCTGCCCACCTCGATTTGAGCTTCGGACCGGAACTTTTTCAGGGTTTTGGAGAATCCATTGCTCTCCAGGAAACGAGCCACAGCATGGAGGAGTGGACCCTTTTGGCCGGGACTTAGAGTTTGGGTGCTGTCGCTGGAGATATTGGGCTTACTGTGCTTCATATTTTCTAGGTTTGCGAGCTGAACTTGGCGAGGCCTGAAGGCGAGAAGGGTGGGGTTGATAGTGTCCTGCGTGCTTGTTAGGGACTTGGGCATGCGAGGCTTCTGAGCTCTGAGCTTATTTGGAGGGAGAAAGCTCCAACTCCAAGAGAGGGTTTAGGAGGAATTAGGGTTTATTTTGTGGCAGTGAAATTAATATTCGGGCCCGAAATTTCGTAAAATTACGAACACTAACATTTTATTTGTTATTAGTATTACACGGAGGAGAAGGAGAAAATAATTATTCATATTAAAAAATTATATTTTTCTCAAATTTCTGTAATTGTTAGGTGTCGTTACCTTATTGGTCATAAACATGCATTTCACTTTTATCTCTTTATACTTATCGCACTCGATTATAGTCTCCTAAAACCCTAAATTCTATTTCTTCGCTCCTTACATATCATCTCTCTACCTGCAGCCGCACAACACCTCCTTTGTCTTTTAAACTCTTCTTCTTCTTCCTCTCTTCACACCAGTTTTGCAGAGATGGGCGAAGAAGTGAAGGCAGGGCCAGTGGTTCCAGAATCAGTGTTGAAGAAGAGAAAGAGAGAGGAGCAATGGGCTCTTGCCAAAAAGCAAGGCCTTGAATCTGCAAAGAAGAAGAACTCCGAAAACCGCAAGTTGATTTACAACCGGGCCAAGCAGTATGCCAAGGAGTATGATGAACAGGTACATATACAATACCCCATCGTTGACTATTGTTCAAATCTTCTTTTTTATTTGTCGGTCTTGAACTTGATGTTTGGATTTGGATTGGGCTCTGATGGTTTGGTTTTCCTGAAATTTATTTGTCAGCAAAAGGAGTTGATTAGTTTGAAGCGTGAGGCGAAGCTGAAGGGTGGATTTTATGTCAACCCAGAGGCCAAGCTGTTGTTCATTGTCAGGATTCGTGGGTATGTATGCATTTTGTGACATTGGCTATGGATTCTTCTACTTGGTGTCTCTTTGGTTGAGTGTTTGTTGATTATGATTTTTGTCTTCTTGGGTTTTTATTTTTTGAAACGTTCAGAATCAATGCCATTGACCCAAAAACTAAGAAGATTTTGCAACTTCTGCGTTTGAGACAGGTAACACCTCAATTGAAGTTTCATTTTTCTGAAATGGGTAATTAAATTAGGCTAATTAAAATTCATGTGATAGTTAAATTATCTGATTTTTCATTCCTTTTTTCTGATTGTTGTAGATATTCAATGGTGTCTTCTTGAAAGTAAACAAGGCCACATTGAACATGTTGCATAGGGTTGAACCCTATGTGACTTATGGGTATGCATTTTTCTTTTTTGGAGCTTCATAGACTGGTGATGGTTATTTCCAGGTTTTTTTGTTTATATATTTAATTTTTCTGTTAATATATATTATGCTATGGACTTCAGGTATCCTAATTTGAAGAGTGTCAAAGAACTAATCTACAAGAGGGGTTATGGGAAACTTAACAAACAGAGAACCGCTTTGACTGACAATTCAATTGTTGAACAGGTTTGTTAACAGAGTATATGATTAGTAAATTAAATAATATCTGGATCAAGTTTTCCTTTAACACATTTGCATCTATTCACTGACATGTTTGTGAAATCACAGGCTTTGGGCAAGTTTGGAATTATCTGCGTGGAGGACCTCATCCATGAGATTTTGACTGTTGGACCTCACTTCAAGGAGGCAAATAACTTTCTCTGGCCATTTAAGCTCAAGGCACCCCTGGGTGGTCTAAAGAAGAAGAGAAACCACTATGTCGAAGGTGGTGATGCTGGAAACCGTGAAGATTACATCAACGAGCTCATCAGGAGGATGAATTAGGTTTATGCAAGATATTGATATTTTTGTTTTCCAGATTGAGGTGTTTACTTTCTTTTATCTTGTCAATCAACTTTATCGGACTTTTAGTTCCCCTATTTCATTGTTAAATTTAAGTCGTATCTTTACAAATGGTTTTCCTTGTCAGTCTTATTGATTTTCCTTTCCCTGAAATGGTGTGGGATGCAAATTTCAAAGCACTGGAGTCTCCGTATTAGTCATTTGAAACAGTGAAAGCATTTCAATTGATTACTTGCTCTGTTTGCCTACCCTTTCGAATGGTTGATATCAGCATTATACTATGTACGACATAGCAGTCTTTATTTTAACAGGAGTGGGAGACTCTCTCGTTATTGAGTTGGTATGAAATGCCAAGTTTCATTCTGACCTAATGCTAATGGTCTTTTGAGATTGTTTCTGCAGCTGTATGTGTTATATGACAATTGTGGTGAAATGCGTTCAAAAACCGCACACTTAAGCTGCCCCAACATATTCTTGCAGCCTCTAATGAGGGATTGGTGTATAATACATCTCCTTTCTTAGGGTTGGCTTTAAAACATGTAATTCTTTTTTGGTTACAATGGAAGGGAATCAAACACTTAACCTAGTCTAATCTTAGTCGACCCCATCATTTTCACCCCTTACTCTAATCCAAATTCTACGAGACTATTTTATCCCACACCAATAGCTAAAGCTCCAAGTGTTGAAAATAATTGCATCAATACGACGTAATATGGGGGTCATCATGTATTCGAGTTTCCCTACTTTAAGAGCATCTTCAATATAGTAGCAAACTAACTCTTCAAATTAAAGTTTGTTGACCTATGTGACAATTTGAAAAGGTTTATTTGTTACTTTAATCATTTATGCCCCAACATACTCTTCAATTTAATTAATGTCATCTTATGGAAAATAATAAAAATTTGAAAACATGTAAAGAATGTGCATGTATTTATTACCTGAAAAGAAAAAGTGCATGTTTTTAACATTTTCAAGGTAGATTTTGTTTTTTCATAGTAAAATGAAATATTTTGAAAACCACTGCTCAACTTAGTAGTTCTGAAGAGAGAGAAATAGGTTGCATCTTTGATGACTGAGTTTGACAATTGTGTTGGACAGAGTTTTGATAATGTGACTCACCTATTTAAGCATTCCAATATTACTAAAGAGGCTGTTGATGCTCTAATATCACTGATATAAAGTAAAAACAAAACCCTTCATATATATATATATATATATATATATATATA
>NC_024127.1:36870293-36914590 GCF_000346735.1 Prunus mume
ATATATATATATATATATATATATATATATATATATATATATATATATATATATATATATATATAAAGCAAAAGGCAAAGAATGATGAAACATTTAAAATACTAGAAAATGCCATTAGTTAATGCAAACATTAAGAATTGAAATTATTAATTAAATGAGGATAATATGGTAAATTCACACTTTTTCATATTTAACAAAACTAAAAGAAAAATAAGATAATAGATCATATTTTTATGGAACACAACTACCCATTATTATTATTTAATTCTAAAATAAATTTTTAATTTTAAAAAAAAACCTCTGGCAAGCATGGAAGCGCGTGTGGAGAGGCTAGTTTAAATAGTGGACATGTTTTGTGGGTTTTGCAATCAATGACATGTTTACTAATCTGTAATTGGATTAGGATGAATTGAATTGAGGAGAATTATATTCTGGATTTCTATTGAAGTTGTTTACTAAACTATATGAATTGAGGAGAGTTAGATTCTGAATTCCTATTGAAGTTGTTTACTAAACCATATGAAATTGGGGTATGAGTGGTACTAATTACTAAAATATCCTTATTGTTGGGTTAAAATATATGGCAAATTTTAAAATTTAAAATTATGTGAGGATATAATGGGTATAAAAAAATAAAAAAAAGAATTCCTAATGGGTTAGTTATCCATGAATTAGAATACCTCCTCACACTCAAGAATTGAATTCCTCCAAAATCATGAATTCAATTCCTAATTTTGTGTGGGCCCACTTACTTTTTAATTCTTTGATGTGAAGTAAATGTAGAAATCCTCCAAAAGTGAAATCTAATTCCTGATTAGTAACACTACAAACTCCCACCTCCCAAAGTTTAAAACATTTTGGATATTTTCTTTTTTCAAAAAGTTATAAAATTCAATTAAGGGATCATCATTTGACCCACGAGTTCACGGGCCAATGGGGTCATCAACCCCAACAAGAAAAAACCCGGCCCAACTCGTTGTGGGCTATGGGGTGGTCCGGCCCGCTGTTTAGTGGGCTGGACTTAGGCTTGGGGTCTAACCCTAAATTTTTTTACGCTTTCCTCAATTTAGCGAGCATTCTCCCATTCTGAAATCTCGAGTTGTCGGCTTGACTTTCTATTTCTAGCACTTTAGGGTTCCGAAATCAGAAGATTTGATCTCATTCTCGGTTTCCCCTGTTTAAGTCTTAAACAGTTACAACTTTCCTCTTCTTCTCTGTCACTGTGAGTATTGAGCCTTGAACTCAAATCCTTCAAAGCTTTTGAATTTGCACTGTAAGTCTGTATTTTTCATTCTCTAACATGCTATCTTTGTTGTTAAATTTGGTGTTTCTTTTCTTATTCTTCATTTTTTTTCACAGATTTTTTTTTGGTTCCTGAAAACAAAAGGAAAGAGAAAGGGGATGTTGTCGGCCTTGTAGATACAGGTTTGTCGAGTTCCTTTTTTTATATGAAATTGTTCTCTTACATCGAATAAGATATGGCTTGTGCAGATGTTCCTTATTTGCTTCTGATACGTGGGTTTTTTGTTTGTTTATTTTCTTTTTTAAGCAGAGTTTTGTTTTGGTTTATTTTCTGGTTCGTGGTTTTGCTGCCGTCCAAATTGGTTGTCCAAATTGAACGTTGTGATTTAGAACATGTCAAGTAAGAAAGAAGAAAAAGCTGAGGCTGCTGCTGAAAGGATCAAGGCTGCAGCCTTGACTGCTGCAAAAGGTCTTAGTCGAGCTCAGGCTGAAAGGGCGGCAGCTGCTGCTGCCCGCAATGTTAATGCTTATGGGCAGAAGGAAGAAGGACCCAGCAGATGGCAGGAGAAAAGGGAAGCCAAGAGACAGATGTATTTGATGAGTACTGAAAAGGCAGTGAGATTGGGTGAACGAAAAGACCTCAAGTCAAATGTATCTACCATTGCTGGTGCAGCTTCACAATGCCAGAAGTGTTATCAGCCCGGGCATTGGACATATGAATGCAAGAACGAACGTGTTTACATTTCGCGACCGTCTAGGACCCAGCAACTCAAAAATCCTAAACTGAAGATGAAGGTCTCAGAATCCTTCGATTTGGATAATCCAGATAATATTAACAAGGAAGAGAAGAGTGAAAAGCAGTCAAAGAAAAGCAAGAGGAAGCATCGGGCAACTTCTGATTCTGGCAGTGATAGTGAGGCTTCAGTGTTTGATACTGATGATAGTGAGGCATCATCAGTTACAGGATCTGATTATTCTTCAGAGGAGTCTAGTTCAGATTACAGTTCATCTTCTGATTCAGAAGAGGAAAGGAAGAGGCTCAGAAGGAAGAAAAAGAAGCAAAAGATGGGAAGGCGGCGTAGAAGGTACAGCTCATCATCTGAATCTTCTGAGACAGAGTCAGCTTCCGAATCCGATTCTGATGATAGGAGGAGCCGGAGGAAGAGCAGGAGACACAGCAGAAAGCGTTAAATTGAGGTGATGGAGCATAAAGGAGAGCGCTTGTGTATGGTTCAAGATATGTTAAGTTTTGAATTAGTTCATTGTAATTTTGGGGCTTCCTAGATGAAGGATTATCCATGTTGCCAATGTGGAGTAAAATAATCTTTGTAGATGTTTCTTGTGATTTCTTTCTTTGTAACTCTTGCTTTATTTGAACTTGCACCGTACTTGGGGTTTTGTTTTTATAGATCAAAGTTTTTATTTGTTAAATTTCCATTGGTTTTTTTTAACTTTATACAAGGAAGCTGCGATTTTGCATTGATACGGGGATAGGTCTAGGTCCCTGCCTATCCCTAATTGGGTTCCAATTTATGTTTTTGCAGAACAATATCCTGTACCCAATAGAGGACAAGGACCAGAGGATCCTCCTCTATGCTTGCCGCAACTGCGATCACCAGGTAGCTCATTCTTCTTATGCCCCCTTGGATTTTAATTTTGATTTTTAAAACAATATTCTGCGTTGTATGTTTTCAAAAGTCTCCAATTTCAGTGCCAAACCCACGTGCCTCTATGTAATATGGACTCCCAGTTAACCTTTTGTTCTTCTACTACTCAATACTTACTGCTACACTTGCCCTAATGCATCATAATCTCATTTATGCAAATAGGATTAACATATGAAGCTCTTTTCAGAACAATGTCCCATTCTGATAACCACTTTTTTATGGGAGAGTTCCCATTAGCTCTTACTTCTTTCTTTATGGGCATGCAAAAAATTTGTACACGGCAGAAGAATCTGATTATTCAGAACTTGTTCTCTTATGGGGTTAATTTCTAGAGTCTAGCTTGAGTCTTCGGGTTGCTCTGTGCTCTAATCACTTTGCTTTACTGTAGGGTTTTATCATTTCTGATTTAAGGTCCCTCCAGAGTTCCTCGTTTGTTTTATGTAATTATTTACTTAAGCTCAAGGCACCCCTGGGTGGTCTAAAGAAGAAGAGAAACCACTATGTCAAATGTGGTGATGCTGGAAACCGGGAAGATTACATCAAAGAGCATCAGGAGGATGAATCAGGTTTATGCAAGATATTGATATTTTTGTTTTTGAGATTGAGGTGTTTACTTTCTTTTATCTTGTCAATCAATTTTATCAGACTTTTAGTTCCCCTGTTTCATTGTTAAATTTAAGTGGTCTTATCTTAACAAACATGATTTTGTTTTATTTTTCTTACTTGGAAATGTTGTGGAATGCGATTTTCAAAGCACTGGATTCTCGATACTAGTCATTTGAAACAGTTAAAGCATTTCAATGCTAGTCATTTGCCTGCCTTTTGAAATGGTGATTTTGGCATTATGCAAAGTATATATGTATGACATTAGAGTATGCATTTGGTATTCCCATGGGTGCCTTTCGGAATGAAAGAAAATTATACCTTGTCCTAATGCTGGGGTTAGATTTACCATTCGCCATGTTTTGTTGAGATTGTATAGTACTTGTGCAGCTGTATGTGGTATGTTGTTGACAATAACTGTGGTGAGAGAGCTCTATGTGGTACTTGGCATTGTGTAGTGTTGTGTGTTTTTAGGATCTATTGTGTCTTAACCTTTATATTCCATCTCTCTCTGTCGTCTGCCTTCGCAATCACAGGGCCTATAAAAACTCTTCTGTTCTAGGCGTAGCAGCTCTTGCTAAGGTCATCAATAAAACTCTAACCACAGAAATGGCAGGGTTTTCAAGTAAGAATTACAAGAAGCATCCAAGTTTTGCAATTGAAACTTTAGCTTAGCAAGGCCGTCAGCAAGCAAGTTGCTTTCCCTGTAAATTAATATTCTCTCAAAACCACACCCTTAAGCTATTTTAACATAAGTTGAAATCAAGGATAAGTTATATTTGCTCAATAAACTTACCTATATTTATTTTTGTTTGTCCACTACCACTATTTACGTAATAAATCTAAAAAAGATTATGATAAACCTATAAAAAAATTTAAACTAAAAATAGAAATTTTTTACGAGCGGGATCGAGAATCATTTATTAATTCGACACAAGAAAGGGATGTGGAAAATTCCGTTTCTTGTGTCAAGGACTAGTAGACGAACAAGCCCCCCTAAAATCCTTTGTTCCTCTCATTTATACTTTGGTTTATATTCTCCGCTTATTTATTTTGATGCTTTTGTAAGTTGAAATCAATTTAAAGGGAGAACCCTCGTAGCTTGTTGAGCTTTTAAGTGTCACAAAATTTTACTTATCTTGTAGCTTTAGATAAATTTTACTTTCTAGTATGTTAAAATGAAAGAGAACCGAACATTTTTCTACAAAGCAATACTATAAACTATTTTAATGTACGAGTAGGGAGATTGAACTCGGATGTAAGAAAGTGGATATACAATCTTGGTAACTAGCCTAATCCACATTTGCAAAGAAAACAAACATTATATGTCAAAGTGCCTGTCCCATACGTGTCGCCTCCTTGGACTATGCCCTACAGAGGAGACACGTTGTGTTAACACCTATACCTGCACTGGATTTATCTCAAGCCCACAGGCCACGTGTATACTCTTCTTCTTTTCTGTTCTTTTCTTTTATAAGAAGCCTCATGGATTGAAAACTACGTACACATCCAACCCAATAGACATATACAATAAACCCTAATATTTTATACAAAGACGGGGGCAATGGAGGCTCACAAAGACAGAAGAGAGCAGATGATGGAGGAAGAGTCAAAGAGAAAAGAAGAAGGAAAGAAGAATGGTGCTGCTGGGTCTGCAGAAAGCTTGTGCAAGAAGAAAACCAATGATGGATTTGACCCAGCGGCCAAAGCAATCATTGAAGAACGCATAATCAGCCAAGAGGGTGAAGAGGGTGGTGGAGGAGCTAAAAACCCTGATGATGTTCTTGCCTTTTCCAGATCTGTTCACAAAATTGACTCTTCACTTGAGTGACTGAGTGAGTGATTAGGGAGCGTGACAAGTTTTGTGTTACAGTGTGTGACGTTTTGCAAGATTCAATATCATCGCATGTATATTATTACGTGGACGTGTATTTTTTTTTTTTTAATTTATTTATTTATTTATTTTTGGCACTAAGGAATTAAGTACTTTATGTTTCAAGTTTACGGGAAGGATTTATAATTTAAGTGGTTAATAGTAGTTACTCATGCATTTGAAATGGTTAATAACAGTTACTCATGCATTTGAGGTTCGAGTTCCCTCTTCTAATATCGTTGGTATAAAAAGTAAACAAATTAAATAGAAAAACCCTCCATATTTAAATCGTGGACATGTTTTATGGTTTTGCAATCCAACAACTCCAAAGCTAAAATATTTTTTTCAAACTCAAATACAGATGCTAAAAATAACTTATTCCCAACTCAAATACGGCTGGAGTTATCGTATACTTATAAGCGAAATTGAAACCACTTACAAGCAAAATTAAAGGAGGAGAAAATCGAAACATATAAAAATTGAAATACCTTAATACAAATGAAACGACGAAATCGGAGAATGAGAAATCAAACCTAGAACCTAGGTGAATTCAAATCCTTATGTTTTTTTATTAATAAATTTAAATAGAGGTCTGAAATAAACATAAGTTTGATTGCAAAGACAACATTATCATTGGTTGTCCAGAAAAAAAAAAGTAGTAATCACTTATTGAAGTAGCGAAGGTACCAGACCCCGTGCCAGACCCCATACATGTCTTGTCCTGAAAACATCGTGAAATTCTTTTATGAACATATTCCCTCGACTTTCTCCGATGGGAACAAAAATGTATGGCTGGTTTGAAATGACATAAACAAATTAATAACATTTGTTACAAATGAAATGGAATGCATCAATCAAAGACAAAGAGGTACAAATGGGATCCAAAAGTTCACAACCTAGAACAATTTCCTCTGAGTCATCAAATACGAAGTAATAATATATAAAAAGGAAGTTTTCCATCACATAATTGAGAGGATATGATCAAATTCTTGGCCATTCCAAATGGTACTTTATATATCCCACAGATGAATTCTTCGACAGACAGACTGTTATGGGACAAGATCACTTGATGGCCATTCTTTCTCTCTGTTTGATGAAGAAAACCCCCCACAATCCCAGGAGAGCATGAGGTATGAGATCTTAAAGTAAATCCCAAACACGTGGATCAAACCCACAAAACTACATATAAATCATTGGTTTGGCCTTCGACTAATTACCCAAATACTAGTTACGTTCTTCTTTGTACCTTCCCCTTCAACCTTCTTCCTTTCACGTTTCATCTTGTAACATGGTTTTGCTAGCTGATTGGAACCGTCTTCCTTTCATGTCACCATTTTAAAGAACATTTGCAATAATCGATCAAATCGGGAATCGTTTAGGCATCTAACTATTACCAAATAAATAGACAAACCTAGTGTTAGTATTATACGCATTAAAATCATCACAATGTTAATTGTTAAATTTCAGAGAGAAGGGCTATCAGCCCACTACTAGCTACACTGATATTGTCTCCAACTTAACTATCTACAAAGCCCAGTAGGTGTGGGGTTTATCACAAAGGGTCTTGGTGTTAATAGTAGGAGTAGAACCATTTATTATATAGAACTTTCTATTTTGTTAAATTTCCAACGTGGGATTACGTGTTCTTCAACATTAATCAAATAACTAGAAGATCTTCAGCTTGGTTGATTTTTTTCCTTCTTGTGGACCACTAAAAAACTAACTACTTATAATGAACACTTACTTACGACAGACCAAAAAGGCTTCTCACCCTTTACCCCAATTCATGATTTGTACTTTGATCCGTTATTCAATTCCACCAGAAGTCGCTGCTCACTTCCTTAATTCTAAAAAAGCTACCAAAACACTTGGGTTGAGGTTTCCCATGTATTATAGTCTTTGTTGCACGACGATATGCAGAACCATGTGACCAGAAATTCAATTGGAAGTAATAATTAAGAAGGGAAGTGGCCATGGCTGCGGTCCAACCTTTCGCTTTCTTTCATATACCATTTTTATTATGGAGCACCTTATTTTCTTCTTTAAGCAGCATTACAAACTTCTTCAATGAAATATCCCCCACTTCACAGTCAGTTGAGATAATATTTCACCTTTTTTAGTTATTTTTTTAAAGGAAAATATGAAGTTCCATTCTGTGTATGTTAAATTTAGGAGTTTAGATGACATTATAAGGTTAAATTGTTTGTTTAAAGTTACGACAATTCATGTATGCCAAGATTTGCATAAGAAGGAAATGAAGAAAATAAGTGGTTTGCAAATGACTCCTTGTATATAATCGTTTCAAATCTATTCCAAATTTACTATATTTAGTTATTTCAAATACATACAATCTAATGTTCTCTAATTTTTTTAAACAAATTTAAACTTTCTTTCAAGTAGCTCCATCCAAACAAAGTCTATACGTGTTGAAGTTGAATTACTTGATGTCAATTATGCATTTTGCAGGGAGAAAAATAATTATACCTTTTTTAAATTTTGATAAATCATATACCTTTTACATGGAGAAAAAATCATTATGCCCTTTTGGATGGTTCAAGATGGAGGCCTTAGTTTAGTGATTTTTAGTATCCGCTTGTTGAATGAGATTCTAAATTCAAATCTCGTATATATACGATCACTAAATACCCATAGTCTCATTTAGTGTCAATTTTGTTGAATGGTTAGGAACCGTCCTAGTTTGATAGTATCTTAAAATCGAAAAATAATTAGTGTTTTTATTTTCTGCCATGGAAAAATAATTTGTGTTTACTGGAAGTGTAATGTAAGTCGCTCGGCCCCTTCACTCTAATGCATGCTTAAATATGGCAAACATTGAAAAATAAAGTGAAATCTCATCCACTTGTGCAGATAGACGACAAGGGTGTGGTTTGCATCCTGCTAAAATCATCCAATCCTAGTGGTCCGATTCGTAACCACCTCACCTCTTTGTCCGTTTGCATGCATAGTTTTTAACTTTAACTTGAGCTCACACCCACCATATCTGACTTTGGCCTAAAAATGAATCAACTTCTGGCTCTGCAGATAATGAAGAGGTGTGGTTCAAATCTTATCGAAGAATTACATCATTGGCAATCAACGCTAAGGATTCCGAATTGTGCATTTAACCGCATTTTACTAAGATCTTTAATCATTCTAATAATCTAACGATCTAAAACATGACACGTCAAATTCTTAATGCTATATCCTTAACGCTATTAATTACAAACAAAAATAAAATAAAATAAAATAAAATAAAATAATTTGCCAGTCAAACCCTCCTAACCCATTCGGATTTGATGACATGCTTGTTTCTCAAAGTTTCTCCATCTTCAAGAATACTCAAAACTTCTGTCACATGTCTTTTTCTTAATGAATATTCAGTTGGCCAAAAATATTTTAAAAATTAATTAATTAAAATTAAGGCCTCCTCGTTCCAGTTCCACCTAGAGAAATCTAGGCGGGCTTCTTTCCTTTACAAGTTGGTAGTCTGGACATTTCCATGCCGAAAGATTTTATGCAGAAGGAAAGTTGTGGCCGGCGAAAAAAGAAAAGAAAAAGAGTTGGTACTTGGTGGTAGAAAACCACAGTACGGATTGTCCATTTTCAATATTCCATCCCCTGAATCAAAGGAAAACATAGAGGAAATGATTAAATCTGGTAAAATCTAACCATAATTCTAAAATTCATTTTTGCACATTCACTAATTATTATGATTAGCAAAGAAAGGCATACTAATTACTAAGGATTAGTGACCGACTTCCCTCTAAACATATTAAAACTTAAAGAAAACGGAAACCACCCATCTTAATTAGATCTTCTTAAGCTCAGAATCATAATATATATATAAAAAAAAACAGACCCAAAACATTTCAACCAGTAAATAATTTACTGGAAAATATGCATTCAAATGAAGAACCATCCAACAATCATTTTTACAACAAAACCCCATGGTTCCTGAATCCCATCGTAACCCACAAGGGCCACAACTAAAATCCATGGAGAGAGAGAGAGAGAGAGAGAGAGCTTTAAGTTTCTTGGTCTCTGCTACTAATCGTATACGCTGGTGTTGTTGAACTTGTTGTTAGTAGTACAAGACCAAGCGCCTGGCACAGAGAGTGCAGAAATACTTTCTCTTGATCTTGAAGCACATGGGCAGAAAGCAAAGCTTCCACTGGGCCTCAACATCCACAGCCTGCACCTTGCCTCCACAGTGTGGGCATGATCCAGGGGCTTGCTGCCTCCCCAGCTCCTTCTCTTCCTCGTCACAGACATACACCAACCACATTTTTCTCCTGAGTCTTTAGTTTCTTCTGATCTTTGTTTCTTGGGTTGGTTTTCACCAAAAGGCACGGGCTTTTCTCGGATTTGCTTTTTGATCTTGCTGAGTTGGTTCTTATGGGGCAGCTTTGTTTTGATCTGGTCTGGGTTTTTTGAGAGATTGGGGGTTGGAGTTTTGGACAATTAATGTGAATCCAATAAAGAACAACCGAACCTTGTCAGAGTACTTATAAGGTGGAATGAGACTCGGCTTAGTTATTTTATTATTTTATTTTAGTTCAGGAAAAGGATATTCCCCACACAAGTTAAAAAACCTTTATGGCTTTTACCTTTTTACTCCAAAAAATAAAAAACAACTTGGTTTTACCTTTACTTTTATACCATGGTCTCATTTAGCTTGCTTCTACCTTTTTTATTGTTGTTTTGTTGAAATATAAGAAGTAGAATTCGACATCTTTTTAAAGTATTGACAAATACTTACAGATTAAGAGTTAGAGGGTCAGTGGTAGAGCTGTTTGTTTGCAGACCCCATGGTACAAGTTCCAATTCCATTATGTGTGGCACCCCCATCCTAGATTAGTTGATCGCTTTATTTATAACAAAAATGCACATTAATGCTCTTTTTTACTGGATTAGACCCGCTAACTTGTTGTAAAACAAAAAAAGTTATTTCTTTGCTTATTTTTTCTCCTTTACATATTGAATTGATTACTACCCACCTAATTGACTATGTATGTGGGTGGGGACCAGAATATATCAATGTTCAATTTGAGTTTCTTTTTTTGGTGAGTTTGGGGATCGGAGGCCCCATAACAAATATAAATAAAGTCATTATTCAAGACTGTAGATTGTGACATGTTTAATTAGGAAAACCAGTCCAATTAGGATTAGAATACTTGCGAGGTGAAGGGAGAGTTTACACAAAATAGTCCGTGACCCAAATTAAAATAGCTATATTGTTAACGAGGTTTGTTTTTTTAATGGAATAAAGAAACAATGTTTTACTTAAATTTAACCTAAAACTATAATATCGGAGATTCAAACTTAGATGCACAGTAAGAAATACATCCGCTCTATTTTGATCTATCCAACTTAACTAAATTGGAAGACTTTGATGAAGAAACTTATCAAACAAAAGAAGAACAAAAGTCATATTCCGTGGCCAAACAGTAAAACCGAAACTCCCCCTCCTTACAAATTCTGACACATGACGTCAGCATCTGGGGGAAGTTGTCAGCAGTATTGTGAGGGTGGGCCCGAGGATAACGTCAATATTGCAGATCCACGTGTTGTAAGGTCCATTAACCACAGCGCTTACCCCATGGATTTCCGTCACTTTTCAATAGGCGCGTTGGCACGTGCCACGTGAACTCAGAGTCTGACGGCTGAGGAAACCCCCAAACGGCGTTTTGGTGGCGAGTTTGTAAACGTAAGCACCGACGCAGGTTTGGAGGTGCGTGGAGCGGGTGCCTGCATTCTGCTTTCTCTTGGTTGTTGCACTGTCAGATTTGAGACCGTGCCTCTCTACTGTAGTAACAAAAACCATCTCTTCTTTCACAACTTTTTATTTTTGGGCAGTTCCACTTGATGGCATCACTCTTAAAAATATCTTTGGGAGCTCACTTGGTTGGTTTAACATTCTGTTAGATGTTTCAGTTTTTTTAGTTTTTTTAGTTTTTTTTTTTTTCTGTGGACGAATATCAATCGATATATCAAATTTAACTTTTGTTTCGACCCATTTTTTCTTTAACATTTTTTATTGGCGAATCAAGCAATTAAAATCAGATCAATTATTCACCTATCTAAGTTTCTCGATTCATGCATTCTCTCATTCCTAATAAGTAAACATGTCATTAGATAGGAGAATCAAATAATTGGAATCAAATCAACTACTTTCCTAGTTTATACTAATTTTAATTGTGAGGGTATTTGATTACGGACTTTAACGTGAAATCCACATAATTTTTTATTCATTATATCTATGTGTTAATAATAAACGCATGAAAAATTAGAAATTGAAATCATTCTAATACTCATATATTAGTAAACAAAAAAAAACATAAATTAAAATCATTCCAACACTTATTGCTGATAACATGCTATTAATGGTGTGCATTCCTTTGTGCATCCAACGAGGGTATTCAATTCCCTCATTGCCCACAAGGCCCAAAAACCGGAAAGACGAACTAGACATGGTTTCATTATTTGTTACACACATTTTCAAGTTTTAAGGATATAATTATCGTTTTTTTAGGAGAGTGTATTCAATTGAGATTTTAATGGATTATTTGAAGTTTAAAAGTACAACGGTATTCAATTAGGATTTTTAAGTAATCAATAAAAGTCTTGTGGTATTCAGTTAGGATTTTTAAATAATCAATACAAGTCCGGTAGTATTCAATTAGGACTTTTAAAATATAAGAAAAAATACTGTGGTATTCAAAAACTTACTGATTTTAATTTATTTCATTAAATAGTGTATTGTAGGGGTGGGCACCTCATCCGAATTATCCGCGTACCGATCGTATCATACCGACGGTTTGGTTTGGTTTGGTTAAATAATTATTTTTTAATTTTAATTATTCTAATCCGATCCGTACTGAGATATTTGGTTTGGTTAACGGAACAATATTTCTAACCCGACAAAAACTCGTACCGATCCGATATTTATACTTATTCTATTATCTAAATACAAACCAAGAAACTTAAGATAAATACAATCAGCACTTTGTATCACTGCTTTATCACTGTTGTATCATTTCTTTATCACCATTGTACCACTGCTTTATTACCATTCTATCACTTCTTTATCACTCGGGTATTGTAGCACTTTTTGGTCAGAAATGAATTTATGAATTTCCTATGTTTTCTAGTTTCAAGCTTTGTCCCCTTTTTTACCTGTAACTTTCCAACCGTTAATCCAAATTTTATTTTCTTTATATGGTTGGATTCAACATGAAAAACTAAAGAACCCTATGCGGAACAAATGTCAACATCATTTACATAAATGTAGAGAATTCAGTAAAAATAACACTCAGATGTTCAAACAACAAGCACAAGTGACTTCCATTACATCTTGAGTATATATTGAATGATATAGTGACTAAGTTATTTGCTTTCATACTTGGATGAATTAGACTATTGGATTTTTATATTTTACAAGGATAATTTGGTGTATTTGTTCAAGAACTTATGTTATGTGAAAGTATTATAAATTGTATTTTTATTAGTATGTTTTCATTACGGTACTACCGGCATACCGAACCAATCCGAACTGAATATTAGGTTAACCGATCCAAAGTCTACCGAAGTCTTTGGTTTGATTTAGTTAACGGAAGAGAAAATGGTCTACCGAAGTCTTTAGTTTGGTTAACGGAAGAGCCTTCTACCGTTTTGAACCGATCCGTGCCCAGGCCTAGTGTATTGTATGAGACTTTTGAGTGTGTGATATACATACCAAATCACATAACAAATCACACCCTCCTATGCATGATTCTCATATATCCTCTCATACTTTTTTTCCCCACTATTTTTTCATGCTTTTTACTGTTTAAAAAAAAAAATCATAAGAGATACGATAAAGGGCCCACATCATAGCACACTGCCCATTTTTCCTCCTTTCCCTCTTCCTTTATTTTTTCTTCTTTTTTTCCCTTTCTTTCCTCCTCCCTTCTCTGACCCGCTTTCTCCTTTTTCCTATACTCTCCTCTCTCCCTTAGTGTACAGTAAACAACCACCAATTTTTTTCTTTCTCCAGAAAAAACAATCACCACTAAACCCCTAAACCCACCTCATCTTCCTCCATATGATTTGGTTACCCTTAAATCCAAAACTAAAATCTTCCAAATCCAATAAACTGCCAAATTATGAATCAATCAAAATATGACAAAAGAAAATACGAAATTGCTTGCTCTTAGTCTTAATCCCAATTTCAAAATTCAAAGCTTGCCTCTTTGATTTTTGATTGATGTGGCTGGTTGGTTACTAGTACTAATGCGTTACAGAAGAAGAGATTCTGAAAAAGATGAGGCAGACACCTTTTTAAGGGTGGCGGTAAACATACACCTTTTGGTTAATGTGGTGAGCAAAAATGCTCCCATAGAAATATAAAGTAAAATCATGCAATTGTAATATATTAAAATCATAAGTAAAATCATGTAATTGCAATCTATTAAAATAATAAGTAAAATCATATAATTACAAATCCGGTTGAAATTCATTATATTAAAATCATGTAATTACAGTATGTTAAAATCTCAATTGAATACACCCCCTTTAAATGAAGAATATATAAATAAATAATTAACCTTTTGTTTTCCCTGGCTTCTCTTTCTCCTGTGTTTTGTTTTTGGGTCATGCTAAGGAGACCAACTTTAGATACCAACTTGTGTACCAACTCTCTAACAGAGGTGGAGCCCACCAATACAATGGGTCCCACACTCTATTAGAGAGTTGGTACATAAGTTGGTATCTAAAGTTAGTCTCCCTAGCATTTTCCTTTGTTTTTTGGTTAACCGTTTCCTAGTGCTAATAAGTCAGACGAGAATACTACTGGGGTAGGCCGTTCAAAGTCATAATCATAATATATATATTAATAATTTATCGAGCCAACCAAAAATTACGACTATAATTAATAAGCTCAGTTCAATGAGGATGGGCTATAGCTGTCTACGTGGAATATAATATAGGCAATTAGGCATGCTGCATGCAATGGAAGGAGAATGTCATCTTATTCACCAAAATTTGGGAGTATCTGCCGCAGGTCAAGTTTTCAATATGCTAGGGACCTAGGGTTCTTGGTTATCATATATATATTTAATCAAAGACGACAACAAATTAACATATTTAAAACAAAACTAACGGGGACAAAAGCCGCACTAAAACTACTAACTCACATTACCACAATTAACCATAACTCCAAACAAAACTCACAAACCCAACATAAATAAACCCTAAAGCAACCTACGAGCCTAATTGATTACTCACAAATCCTAATTGAATGCACCCACCTAAATGAACCTTATCATGTATAAATATACATATCTGACTAATTTTATTTGCTTGTATTTTTTTGTTTAACTTTGTTTTAAAGTTTATCTTAATATTTGAGTCTTATTATAAAATCTTAAACTACAATCAGAAGTTTTAAGATTGAGATAGATTTGGTTGGAACTGAAAATAAAGCAATATTAAGACAAATGAATCGATTTCCATATAAATCCATGCGTGCATAGAACATTCTTGTTATTCATTGGTCAAGTTTTAAGACCAACCCTAGTCCGGTCATATGCAGGGTGGGGAGGGAGGGGCAGGTGGGATGATAATTTAATTTACTATAAAATGGACCGGCAATATAGAATTCAGTTGTGATTTGCACAAGTCTATATTAAGGAGAGTTTTCAATCGTGAAAAGCTGGCAAATTGTTATTTGTGCCAATAGGTTTTGTAATTCCAGGGATCAATTATTTCCTTTTTATTTCTTGTTTCCTTGTCTTTAATGTGGGGGATGGTGATGGACATTAGGTCTAGAAAGAAAGGTGGGTGGTGCAAGTAAATATTTTCTTATTACGTGAAAAAGTTTGAAATTCTAGGTTGATGATGAAGTTTTAGCTATTTCACTATGCTGAAATAGCTTCTGCAATTATTTTGAACGCATTCCATACCTTAGAGGATGAAGTTTTAGATGCACTAGGAGTTTGTAAGTACCAGGCTATTCAATCCATCGAACACCCTTACAACTACAACTTTAGATCCTAACTGCAGATTATTGATTGAATCAAACGAACCTGTGGAGAAGATCATTCCCAAATAACCCTTATTTTTTTTATTTATTTATTTCAGAATGCACTTATATCTGTGCGCAAAAAAGAGAGGATATTGTTGTATTAATAATTGGTATAAATTAATGTGCTCATCATCTAATTAAAAATAGGGACATTTTAGAAAAAGCAAAAGGAGAGAGAAAAATTTTAAAAAAAGCAAAAATGGACAAAAATGCCCATATTTATTTTTAGATTTCCTAAGGAATCCAATACATTTGCATGTCTTTGATTTGAAAGTTGAGCGGTTTTTTTGTCTTTTTGGAAAAAGCTTTGGCTTTTTCTAAAAGTGAAATTTTTTTTATGTCTAAAACCTAAAAAACCTTTAAAAATACCCGCAAGTGTACACATCTATTGGAGTATAGATTTGTAAATACGGGATCGTTCCCACGAAGAATTGGAGGTTTATATGTAAATCTAATTTGAGTACATATAGAATACTTATTTAACACAATCACAAAGGTAAGATACAAATCTAATACTAGGAAATAGTAAAGAAATGTGAGAGAAATGAAACAAAAACAAGAAACCAAAAGAAAACACAATCAACATTTTTTTTTATCACTTTTGTATCGCCACATTATCATCACAATATCACCCGTTTATCTCGTTTTAGGTCATTGACGAATTTATGAACTTCCTCTGTTTTACAGCTTCGACCTCTATTCCATATTTTTACTTGTTACTTTCAAACTATTAATCCAAATTTTAGGTTCTTTATATGGTTGGATTCAATACGGAAACATAAAGGGGGGGTTTGATTTGATTCAAGTGACCTAATTCTAATGCTTAAATGTAACCAAACTCTAATTTTAACAACATCAATAGAAATGATTATCAAAGTGTGATATTAAAATGATAATGCACGAATGCTAGTATTTTCGGAATCCACCTCAAACAATCCTACTCATGTTCATGGATATTCAAGTTATGAATTCTAGATGTATTGATGAAGATGTTCGCAATCAAGACCAAGTTTAGTGGCTCAAGACACATGATTCTCTCTACAATAAGTAAGGAGCGTGTTTAGTGCTACAATATTCGTGCTTCCCATAAAATCAATTTAGGTGTGGTTAGTACTTCGATTTAATGATATGAAAAACCCATTAAGTTTGAAAAGAATATGAACATCACCCTAATAGCATGATGTTTACATTAGGCGTTCAAGAAACCAATTCACATAGATAATTCTTACTTCATCCATTAGTTGCTTAGGAAAACCTGAAAGTACATATAATCCTAACAATCTCAAGAAGTATGCTTTCAATGTTGATCAATCAAAGAAAAACATACATCAAGGATAGATTGTTTTAGTGAAGAAGAATTCATCATTTGTTGTCAAGAAACCAATTCACATGATGCTCACTCAGAAATCATTAAAACATTTGTAACTAATTAGAAATTATGTTCTTGGATATCTTACACAACTTCTCAACTTTAGCTAGACACATACAACCTAAGGTGATCGATCTAATGAAGCAAACACAGAGCATGAGATTAATTTAGTGAAAATGAATTCATCAAACATCTAGAAATCCATTAACTCAAGCATCAAAACAATAGAGTAATCATGTTTAGGGTTTTAACCTAAGCCTTAGTTATGGAGTTTAGTTCCTTATACTTACTGTTGGAGAACAATCAGAATATAACCAAATAACATAATAAAAATAATACGAAATATATTCTATATATAATCAAATCAATACAACAATAGAATGAATTACAGAATACTAACTTGGATAATGATAGATTCCTGCAGAGTTGCAGTGTCATTTAGACAATATTTCTCCTCTACATTTGTGCTTGTAGTTCGAAAAGAGTCTGCCCACCAAGATTAAACTATCACAAATCAAAGCGTAAGCATCGTGGCTTTGATTTCTGGACGAATTGCCAATATATAGAGGTCTGATACCTCTTCATCCAACAGTTAGAATAACTGTTTAAACATATTTGAATTTCAGATAAGGGTTTTATCTGAAAACGAATTACTAATTAATAAAAAAGAAATATTAATTAAATCAACAGAGCCCAAGAGCCCCAAGGCCCATTTTTTGATAATTATTTATATATTCCAGGTCCAAACCAAGATGAGTCCTAACTTTACCTTCACTAGGACCATACCCTATTTAATATTTCTAGAGTGTTGGTGCTTATAAACCATGAAAGGAAACAACTCCCTTCCAATGTGGGACTAAGTGAAAGTATATTTTCCTATACAAACTCTAATACTTATTACAAACACAAAATCTAACTGGAAAGAGTTTACAGATTTTGTAGAGATGGAGGCACAAAAGCCTCCAATGGTAGAAGAGTTCTTCTACTTCTTGCTTGGCTGTTGCCTTTGCTCTCCTCTCTCTCCAAAAATCAGATTATTTCAAAGTGTAGCAGTCTTCCCCTTGGCCAGCCAATCCCTTCCCTCTTTCTTGGCTGCCTTCTCTCTCTTGCCAACTCATTCTTCAATATTAAACTCCACCTTTTGCCCAAAGTCTTTGGCACATGCTCCACTTGTTTCCACTTTCATAATTTCATTTTGGTTTTAATACATAGAGAGAGATTATAATTTATTACCAATCTGAAATCAAATCTCTACAATAATTAATTGTTACCAAGAGGTGTGGTAACAATTAGAAAGGGAGATGATACCAAAAAGGAGGTAAAAGTGACCCAAAACAGACTTTCAGAGTTAGTATTAATGCTGAATCGGTTGGGGAGGTTATTCTTGTTCCATGGATCTAAACTTCGGATATGTTGTAGTCGACACCCATTGGAACAGGTTTCATGAAGAACTTTACCGCATACGAGTACTGCAACATGGTGATCCAAAGCCAAGAAATTGACCTACGAAAATGAGCAAAACCAGAATTTATATTCAATAATGCACTTTTTGCTCATATTTCTTCCTACCAAGGTAAAACTTATAAAAACACAAAAAAGAAGTATAAAACTATAAATTTTCAAGAACTAACCTAAAATATTGGGCAAATGACATGATAAATCATGTATAAAAATGAACCCAACAGATATCTGTTCCACTTGGATAGTACTCTTGCCCAAAAACTTGCACTGCACAACCACATGAATGCAACAAAATCAAAAGACCCTAAGTACTTGATTATGGTGTAGATAGAACTAACATAATGAATTTAGCAAGCAAGAATATTAGGTCTCGTTTGGTGGGCTGGACTGGACCAGACTTCTCCAATTAAAATGTACTATTTGTCGTTTGGTAGGTCTAAATGTACCTCGGGACTGGTTGGGCCTCATATTTCAATCGGATACCAATCCAGCGAATGAGTGAACAATAGCACATTTGGAGAGTAGTCACGTTTTATAGAAACATTTATGCTTGCAATTATTCAACTTTTAGAGTGACATGTATTATAAAAACAATACACAACTCTTTCGCCTGATATATAACACAGAATTCATACAAATCATTCATAAATGTTCTAATAAGTTAAAGAGAAAGAATACATAGCCACAAACAAACTCGGTTAAAATCCTAGAAAGAATGTCTTACCTCTTAGTCTTAGACTCTTAGGCATGCTTCTTCATGTACTATATGCATTATGTTTGTCAATTTGCAAACTGTGTAACACATATAACTTCCTGATTCAAAAGTCCAGAAAAAACCAAATCGTCAAGTCAAAAAGCCTATAACTCAAAAAGTACTCTTGACAACATGAAGGGAAGCTATCACATAAGATTATATCTACTATTCCAATTTGGACCAGTAAGGAATCTTAATTCAAGGCATAAGATTCAAAATACAATTGAAAATAATAACAATTATATAATTATACTAGAATCTGATTGACAATATTGTCGGCCTGCAATTTTCCTCACGCAAGTGCCTTTCGACAAGTGCCAAGAATGAATTGAAGTTTTTTTTGTCGCTGTCTCTCTAGACGAGAACCCCATACCCCTTTGAGTGGTAACTTCCAAGAACACTTAACCTTCTTGTTCTTTTGCCCCTTCGCCTTTTCTTTTACTTTTTCCCACAACCTTTCACTTTTAGTTCTTTTTACCCAGTCGATCTTTCCTGTTAGTAATGAAGCACAAAAAAACAAAGCTTCATATTCTCCTTCCTTACTTTTTCTTGTTTTACCTACACCCCTTTTTTATTTTGTGTCTATCTATACAAATTTTTAGTGCTTTTTTCCTGCAACTTTTTTCGATTGAAGACGGCGCAACATAACTTGTTATCCATCTGGAAGACAATCTTGAATTCACTGATGTGTGCAATGGGGTCCCCCTTATTGGGGCCCTTAGCATTGATAAGCCTTTGAACAGAGGAGCCGTGAGAGGGATTTTAAAGAAATCTTGGGACCCATTTGGGGAAACAAAAATTTCAATTGTTAAGGACAACCTTCTGGCAATCACTGTGACAGATGAAACCATGGCAAATCGAATCCTTCAAGGCGGTCCTTGGGCAATCATGAGCAACTCTTTGAGGGTTCATAGTTGGACACAAGGTTTGGCCATTGAAGATGTCAATCCCTATGTTATTACGTTTTGGGTACAAGTCAGTAAGTTGCCTTTGGAAAAAATGTGTGAGGCAAGTGCCAGAAAAATTGGGGGGTACTCTGTTGAGATTTCAATAACAGAGCTTCAAGTCTTGTGGTATTCCATTAAGATTATTAGGATTTTTAAATGAGGGTGTCGAAATCTAGTGGTATTCAATTAAGACTTTAAACAAGTAACAAAATGTCTTATGATATTCAAAACCTTGCTAATTTCAAAGGATTTTTTAAAATGTGAGATTGTGTGAGATTTTTTAGTGGGAGATATAAATATCAAGCCCTATATCAAATCCCACCCTAACCCATCAGACTTTTCCAGTGAGATTTAACAAAAAAAAAATTATTTCCTCATCTTGACCTCCGCCCAAGCAGTTGTGTATTGGGGTATGAACCATGGCAACCAAACCACCACTAACGACCACTGGGTACAGGAAATGTTCTTTCCTCACCTTTCCTCACATGAAGACCAAACCACCTTCAAAACTAGAGCTACGTGCTGTTGGGCTATAAGCTTCTAGCATGTGGACCTCCACACATCTATTTGACAAAGCTGGATGGCTGGGCAAAAATTGCCCACCATCTGTTCGACACAAGCCCCCAAAGGGTGCAGCTTCTGTTTAGATTAATTACTAGAAAATTGTTAATAGAATTCTTGTTGTGGAAGAGGTTGGCATTCAAAGGCAACATGTATTTGGGATGGTGGTGGTGTGGACCCAAATGCGGTGGTGATGCAAGCAAAGGCTTGGCTGGCTGAATATCAGCAAATAAGGGATGACTTGGTCTCCAATATCCCACGCTTGGCTCCAAAAAGATGGGTAGTTCCAAGAGATGGCTTTGTTAAGATTAATGTCTTGGTGCTTGGAAAGCTGAGGATCGTAATGGAGGTCTGGGAGTGGTGGTACGGGATGAGCGGGGAACCTTCATTGCAGCTTGTGTGCGGCCAGTTAGAAAGGCTGGGTGTCCTGAGCAAATCCAGGCGCTAGCTCTCTTAGCTGGGATGCAATTGAGTTTCAATGATATTTTGATTCATGATATTTTGTTTCAAGATTGTACCCTATTTGAGTTTCAATGAAATTTCATCTTTTATCAACAACAAAAATAGATTTTGATACAAATAAATGATTTTGACAGAGGTGAGAACCAAAAGCATTGAAATTGTTGGCATTGATCGATGTGATGTATTGAGTGTACTTGCAAAATCCATACAAAAGTGGAATGGAACTCAATAAACCACAATACACAAATGAGAGAGTGTGTGGTGACTATGGAGAGTGAAGGTTGGCTTTGTGGGTGTTGGGACGGTGAAGAGATATAAACAATATTAGCGTTTCATTTGTAAGGTTCTATTTAGATAATAAAAAAATCTTATGTCGACTCTGAAAGAAATTTATGTGGTCCTTTCAAATCTTATAAATCTTGTAATAAAAATCTTTAAAATCCATAAGTAAAAAATCTTGATTATAGAAATTCATTAAAAAAATCCTATAAGTAATTATATTCTACTTAAATCTGCAAGACTTTTTTATCTCTAAATAGTCTTTTAAAATCTCAATTGAATACACCCCCCTTAGTTTTGGGGAAGAAGAAAAATAGGAAACTTTGCAGAGAAGAATAGAGTCGTTGAGGAGAGAGAGAGATTGTTATTGAGCACTAATCATTGCAATGCACTCTCACACTGATTCATTCCAACGGAAAGATCCTATTACAAGGAAAAGGAATGAAATCCAGCCTTACAATAGTGTCAACAATATGAGATAGACACTTGGCACAAAACTAACACATATGAGTCCTATAATACATGATTGAATCTAAGCCCTACACTTGTCTAGCTAAAGATTAAACCAGTAAAGAATTTACATTTTAACTTTCCCTTCTGTTTAACCCCTTGCAGCCATCTCAGATACTTGAATCGATCCCTTGGTAGTGCTTTTGTGAACGTATCAGCTATCTGTTTCTCTGACTTGCTGTATCTCAAGTCTATAACTCCTCCTTGCAAAGCTTCACGATTGATGTGCTTTGTCTTTTTGTTGAAATTAATGCACATTTGTGCTAAAGAAATGTGTGGAGAAATCTAGAAGCCTTGAGATGAGCCTAAACTTCTGGAGAATTATCTAGAGAAAGCCACACACTTGTGACTGGAGTAAAGTCGGCAATTACATGCAACCATGAAGATTATTCTAGAAAGCCACACACTTGTGGCTGGAGTAAGAGACCAAGTCGGTAGAACTTGGTGATGTCGGCAAGGCATGCAACCACAATCAGTGGCAGATCCAAGATTCAAAAGTCAGGTAGGCGAAACTTACCTTAAAAACTCGACGGTACGAGTGAATTTTATTGATACAAATAAAAAGATACACCTAGTCAGGGGGGACATAATGAGCCTTACCCTCAAATATGCATATCTATACATAAATAAAAGCTTAACAAAAAAACAAAAAGTAAATGTAATGCAACACAAAAACTAAACTATTTTAATCTAAAATTGTACCCTACGAGGCTTAGAAATCTTAAATTATTCAATTATCTCTTCATTATCGATACTATTAGCAAACTCTCTTTCAATGTGGAGAATCATGCAATCAGCAAGGAATTCATCAGCTATGGTGCTTCGAAATCTATTCTTAATAATTCTCATACATGAAAAAGCTCGTTCCGTTGTTGCTGTAGAAACAGGAAGAGTCAACACCAACTGAATTAATCTGAGCAAATGGTAGTTTTCTGCCAAAGTTGTTTCCACCAATTGTTGACATAACTGAGGAAGAGTGGTGAGGTCCTTAAAGCAGGGAAGGCGATGCATATCATTTTGAAAATACCTCAACTCAATTTCCAAACCTTTTAAGTCACTTGGACTGAAATCAGCAGGATAAAATTTCTCAGCAAGTTTACATAGATGCCCAATATTGAATGATTTGAAGGAATTACGAGGATCCAATGCTGAGCTAAAAATAAGAAGTTCAACTGTTTGCTCTGGAAATCTGTCATTTAACTCCCTCAACATGCAATCTATCACATCATTAAATACATCAATGCGATAGTAATGTTCAACTGTAATAAAATCTTTTTGTTGAAAAGAACGACGTGTGCCCATCATATAACGAGAACTCATATCAGGAACATCAATACCATGTTGTTCACAAAAGGATACCACACTCATGAATATAGATTGGATAGGCAAGAGTGTATACCAACACATGGAATGGATATCAATTATATAGCTTATATATAGTTTTTTTTTAGTGAAATATTTTTGGGTAGGCGGTAGCCTACCCTTCCCTGGGTTAAGATCCGCCCCCGACCACAATGAAATGTGGAGTCATCCACCAACTCCCAATCTATGTGGAGTCCAACAAAAAGAACTCCCAAACTATAAGGGAGCCATGAGCTACCCAAAGCTAGCTTGTTAGGCATTCTCCAACCCTGAGGCTAAACCCAAAAAAATCTCAAAATTTGGCCCCATTTCATCTCCAACGCATGTATAGGGAGGGGGGAATTTTAGGCAGACTGAAATCTTGGCGCTATTTGGCCCAGCTTTCCAGTCCAGGCCGAACTGCTGTGGGGCCCAACTCTCATCAAACCAAGCAGCCACGTGAAGACCCCAGCTACATGGACCACTTGTTGCCAACTTACCCATGCTGCTTGCGCCACTTGTCAAGCCCTGAACAATTATATGTTTCAATCCAATGGTTGCATTAAGTTGCTGTGTCAATTTTGTTTTTGTTTTTGTTTTTCATTCTACATATAATCAATGGCCAGCATATTTTTAAGCAATCTCAATGGGAAAAATTCACATCCAATGGATGAAATTTAAATCCAACGTCAAAATTAATTTTTATAATTACTCTAATTCAAATTCAACCCAAAATAATTTTGTGATTATCATTTATCTTAATTGTAATTATGGTTTATCTTAATATGTTTTGATTTTTAAGTGAAATTATATTATGTTTTGGATTTTGGATTTTTTTAGGTTAAAATGTTCATAAAATTAAATCATGAATGTTGAAATAAAAATAATGTGAAGAAAAATTAACCCAATAAAAAAAAATAGAGGTTAATCATTTTTAAACAATTTAATAAAGTTATGGACTCAAATTATGAGTATGCATGGTTAGAGGAAAAAATAATTTGAGTTCGGGCAATACATGAATAGTTGTATTTCTAAGGGGAGAAATTTTGGTTTAGCTCCATTTGGGTTGGAGATGGCCTTAGAGGGCCAATAAGCTCACCAATTTAAGTGAAGGGCCAAACAGCCCAAAACTAATCTAAACCAAGTGTGGTGGCCAATAAGCCAATAAGCTATGAAGAAAGCCAATTAGCCTACACCAAGTCATGTACTATTCTCCTCCAAATCTAATAAAATTTGTTTCAACTATTGTCTCTTGTCCTAAACCCCTTCACACATAAACCAACAAGTGGTATCAGAGCAACACCCTTCACCTCCTATAAATTCCAACACTTTTGATGAAACACATGATTTTTGGTGATTGCAATGGCAGAGGTATTATCTACCATCAGCGGAGTTGCCTCTGCCTATAACTCTCCAAAATCCTCAAGCACAAACCTTAACCATATAGCTTTGAGTAGTTGCTTCACTTGCACTAACATATTCTGCTTCTGCTGTGGAAAGAGCTACACTATGCTGCTTGACTGATGCCCAAGAAAACACACCACTGCCAAAGGAGAAAGCGTAGCCAGAGGTGCTTTTCATGTCATCTTGGCTTCCAATCCAATCACTATCACAATATCCTATTAATGAGTTTTTATGGTAACATGAGAAAGATGATGGCCTTCCATTCAGTCATAATCGTCACTGTAATATGCTGGAGTTTTTGAATGCAAATTCTCTTACTGATTTGGGTTTTCAAAGACCCAAGTACACATGGAGATGCTTTCGAAATAATTTAGTCCATATCCAAGAAAGGCTTGACCGGGCTATGGTGAATGACAATTGGTTACAACTTTGGCCAGAGGCACATGTTTTACATGGGCGTCACATTGAATTTGACCATTGCCCTCTCAGGGAAAGAAATTCTGATTAAGGCTGCAGCCTCGGCAATACCTGCCTACCCAATGACATTGGAGAAATTAGACTAACCTTGGGGATAAAATTCATTGGAGAAATTAGACTAACCTTGGGCAACCAAAGTCTTGTGGCGGCTTGGGATTCCGAGACTTAGACGATTTTAACAAAGCACTCTTAGCTAAACAATGTTGGCGAATTCTTGTGAACCCACTGCACTTTGGGTTAGAGTTCTTAAAAGTCTTTATTATCCCCCATTGTGGTTTCTTGGAGGCTGGAAAAAGTGGCAGGGCTTCGTGGGCTTGGAATAGCCTTTTGGTGGGGTATGAGATTCTTATCAAAGGAGTAAGATGGCAAGTCATAAATGGCAATACCATTAATATATGGTCTGATACTTGGCTACCTCAACATGACCCTGGGTATCTTAGGGCCTCTTGTCCCCTACATACTCCGACTGTTGTTGCTGAGCTGATGGATAAACATCATCATACTTGGGACCTCTATCAAATCAGAGCGTTTATTTCTTCGCGGGATGCCCAAGCAATCATGGCAATTCCTATCAGCAATTCGGATCTCCCTGACAGACTTTGTTGATAGCTCATACTATCATCGTGAGCCAAGCCCCTCGAAAGACACCCCGTGTACCGAGCCGAGCGTATATGACCACGACAAAGAGCTCATCGAAGAATGAAACAGATCAGAATAAGACTAGTGATCAGGCATTCAAAGACCCGACCCAACCACTACGGCACCATGTCTTGGCTTGAGATGCATTAAATGAAACAGCCTGGCAGACAGGAAAGGTCGCTTGATGCGCATCCCATCCTTAAGCAAGTGTTGCTCTACCTTTCGATCTCTGAGTTAACATGTTGGTGATAGAAAGGGAACATTTAATACACCTCCCATCCTTGTTCACCTATCACTTCGCCACCTAACCCCTGTCACAAAGCAGGGTGGTCGGAAACAGAGCATTAAGTATGATTCAAACTTAGGGGAATAAAGAAAAGATCCATCCCATAAAATATCTGGGTCTCTCCTTCTCCCCCTTATAAATACCCCTCACCTATCTCTGGACAAAGGTAATAAATCCTTTCATGATAAAAACCCTGCATCCATTCTCTCTCTAGCTCAAGTTAGTTTCTGACTTAATCATCAGAGAGGGTTAGACTGGGACTAGCTCCAGTCCTCTCTTATTTTGATATCGTTCGAAGTGTGCAGATCTTCCGTTGGAGATTATCCATATTCACAGGTCCAGTATGGGCCAAGCCCCCGAGTAGGGCCCAAGTCATCCATACGAGAAGGATATGCGGTTTACAGACTTATTTGGCCACATACTATGAATGGGAGATACTCAGTTAAATCTGGATATTACTATCTCATGAAGAATAAAAAGAATCAGGTTGTGATGAAGGCAAGCTCTTCTCATGTGATTGATTCTAATGTCTGGTTTCGTATTTGGAATTGCCAGACACTCCCTAAAATGGCGTTCTGTCAATGGTTTCCTTCCCACTTTTGAGATCGTTTTCAAACGCAAGCTTTCCAATCTCCCATTTGCCCTTTTTGCAAGGAACAACCTGAATCCATTGAGCATACACTCTTCCTTTGCCCTTGGGCTGCCAAAGTGTGGTTTGCTAGTTGTATTGCTTACAGACCTCTGCCTCAAGCTTTCACTTCGTCGGATAGCTGGATTCTTGATCTTTGGTTGTGTGAGACTTTTAATTTGGAGGAGAAAGGATGGATTATTACTCACTTTGCCTTTACTAGCTGGGCTATTTAAAAAACTCGTTGTACAATGGTGTATGACAATTCAAATTCCTGCCCACCATCGCCAGAACTCACGGCCTCCTTGGCGGATGGAAGTGTTGTGGAATTTATCTCACTTGTGAGCTCGAAAGAAAATAGAAACCATTTCAATAATACACCTGTGATCAGTCATCAGTGGGTCAATCCTCCAGTGGGGACTGTCAAAATAAACTGTGATGCTGATTGGGATAAAGTTTCGAATGCAACCTTTGATGGAGTTGTTGTGATAAGGGATCATACTGGTATTTTGCTTGATGGCATTGCACATTGTTTCCAGTCATTATCAGTTGTGCAAGCGGAATGTCATGCTATCCGGAGTGGATTGGAGCTGGCACATGTACGAGGTTTCACTAATGTTATTGTGGAAACTGATTCCAAGGATGGATTACCTTGCCCATCGAACTAGACACTTTTCTAAATTTTCTCTTTCAGTTTTTTCTTTCATTTGTTTTGTTTACTGTTTTGGGACTGACCTCTCTGGTTGGTCTTTTTGGTTTGTAGCCATTCACAGTTTTGTTTGTTCTTCTATAAAGTACTCCTTTTACCAAAACTATGTCGGCATTTGTATTAGAATTTACAACAACCAGCCATGAAACAAAATTAGTTAACGCCCGATCATATGAACATGTGAAATTGCTATATCCCTGCTTATCAGGCCCAAAAGATCCTAGCAAATGAACCCATAGCGATGCCCAAAAGAACTTCAACCCGGCCCAAAATACTGTGACCCACTGTTGCCAGCTCCGCAAGCATGAAAGGCCTTCTTGCCTTTCTGGCAAAATTTCTGTTTCTTTCCGTCTCCTGATCAAAATCAAACACATCTTCCGAAGCTGCTCGGAGAACTTCGATGGTGTATATAGCGCCGCCTTTCGCGGTCGATCTTCGAAATCCCTATCGGAATGAATTCCAATAGTGTGCTCTAATCTGAACGATTCGGAAAACAAATCATGTGGTTTTCGTTTTGGAAGCCCAGGGATCGGTTCTCCTTAGACGAGCTCAGGTTTGTGTGCCCCATATTGAATTCAAGCTCAATTTAACTCCAATTTTGAGTTTTTCGTTGGTTTTCTTATAATTAAGTTGGTGTTAATGCTTAACTAGGGTAATTACAGGCTACTGCGTGGTCACTTTGATGAATTGGATTATATTGTGACTGAAATTTTTACATTTTAGATTATAATTTGGACTTGCAGAGTTAATTTGTATGTAGAAGTCTAAGTATGGTACAAAGACGATTCTTTTTGTTTTTATGTTTATGTTTGATTTCTGAGATAGTGGTGGGAAGATAGAAATAGAAATTAGCTAGTTTAGCATTCCTAGAAGTAAAATTAGTGTGAAGGGTAAAGAACTTAAGTGGATACAAGTCCTGTATGCCAAAATAAGTAAAGAACTTTCTGTTGCCGGTGACAACATTGTTTGTTCTGTAGTTTTTAATAGAGGATGCTATTGTCTGAGGGAAATTTAGATGCCAAATATTCGGACTGAGAAGTAGGAAGCCAGCTTGACATAAATAAAAAGAGTGTTAGAGACACTACCTTTGGACTGTGATTGATAGAGGATGCAGAAAGGGTTTCAATCAAGGTTGTGGAATCATGTTGTGTACATGAAGGGCCAACGGGGGTTCGAACCACCATGGCACCTTGGTAGAGTGTGTGTGTGAACCCCTCCTCCTCCTTGTAGTTTAGACTATCGCTTGTATTTAAAAATAAAATAAAAATGTTGTGTACATGAAGGGGAAGCTGGACTGGCTTGAATGATCTGTGGAAAAAAATTTGAATTTTGGAGAACACACAATTTTAACCACTTGGGTCTCTGCTGGTGTTGTAAAGATAATAAGGTGGTAAGCTAGTTGAAATGCATGTTTTAAAGAGCCACAAAGAAGCCTGCTGCTTGCTCTAGGACTAGCATGGTGAAGATTTATCTTGATTGGGAGGAGTTCATGACGATTTACAAAAAGCGTACAATTAACTGCCTAGAGCTTGAAATCAGTAAGGGTGGGAAAGGATTTCATCTTTTGTCAAATAAAAAACTAGAGAGGAAAGGAACAAGGGTTTAATATTCTCCTTTAGAAGATTACTTCTTATTACCTGTTGGATGATTTGTGGTCACTGGCAAAGCAACTTGAGGACCAGGAGGTGCTCAGGCCAACCTCACAATGTGGTCCGTTTTCAAACCCTTTAACTTTTTAGGTCTATTTAATAATCATCCCTTAAAAAATAAAATAAAACGGAAATTGTTTAGCTATGATCATAATTTCAGTGTTTATCGGACAAATGACATCCTTTAAATGAGATCATTTTTACTAGCATTCACTCAAATGGGGTCCTTAAAATGAGCCATTTTTCTGAGCCACATGGATGAATAATGTCGTTAAATGAGTATCTCAATGGTCCATGTGTGATCCCATGGACCATTGAGATACTCATAGTTGTGGAGTTAGAATAAGACAAGGTACAGACATGCCGGATCTTGAAAAAATTAGAATACCATGTGGTAGGGATATAACCATAGAAAAGGATATGCTATATAACTATTAAACCTTAGTCTATTAAAAAAATAATAATAATAATCTATTATAAAAAAAAAACTATTAAACCTTAGCTGTATTATCGAAAACTCCGCTTCGTAATTATAAGAATCCCTTTGTATCTATCTGGTTACAATACTTGTGCTTTTCTAATACATTGATGGTACCTAACATCCGATTCTGAAGATGCCTTTTTTTGGTCTCTTATATAAAACAAAGAACCCTTTTTTAGTCACAGTTTTTCCAATCCTGAAGTTCTATTGGTGCATAATTTCTTTCTGTGTCATTTAGGAGCATTGGCTCATTAGAGGACTGATGGTGTTTTGGACCTTGATTTAAACACATGTTATGTGATGTTTTGGCATTAAATATTTGTCATAGATATGTTTGTTAATCAACATTTGTCTTATTGGAGTAGGTATTTAACTGACCAGCTGGTAAAAGTCCAGATTGTGAATGAAGTGAACAAGGTAATTAGAGTCAATCTTCTTCCTCTTTCAGCTGAATTCTGTTATTGAAATTGTTTTCTCAATGTACCAACATTTAGTCTGTTATAAAGGATTTCGTTATTGAAGCGCTGAGATCAATTGCGGAGTTGATAACATATGGGGACCAGCATGACTCGACCTTTTTCGAGTAAGACTTCAATATTTAGTGTTGCTTGATGTATGTTTTACTGGTACTTTTTTCACATTGTCCTGTGAATTTTCCAGATTTTTCATGGAGAAGCAAGTCATGGGAGAGTTTGTACGAATATTGAAGGTTAGCAGAACTGTGAGTGTTTCACTTCAGTTGCTGCAAACAATCAGCATTATGATCCAGAACCTAAAAAATGAACATGCTATATGTAAGTTGTTTCTGAAGAAAGATACTAAAAAATTTGCAGTTGCTTTAGCTGCTCCAGTTGGTTATAACCATGTTGATGGATTTGGTGGTGTGACCAATTAATTTTTTTGCAGACTACATGTTCAGTAATGAACATATGAACTACTTGATAACTTATTCGTTTGATTTCCAAAATGAAGAACTACTGTCATACTACATATCCTTCTTAAGGTTTGTTTTTGGTTTCTTTGTTGTCCTTATGATAATTGATGATCACCCTATATACAAGTTCTCTGCAACTAGTACTTTTTCTGACATGTTTGGTTGCTATGTTTGTGCGGTATGGGCTGTGAAGAGCAATAAGTGGAAAGCTAGACAGGAATACAATTTCTTTGCTTGTAAAGACTCACAATGTAAGTAATTTTTTTTTCTTCTCTTTTATTGTGTTTATGGCACTTACAATTATCTTTCAAATGGAATTCACTTTAAACTTTTTATGTATGTGGTTTCGTAGCTAGTGATTACCTGAATGCAGTTGCATGAAATATCTAAGGAAGATTGCTAGATCCTTTTCCAATTTCTGTATCACTAGGCGCCAAGATTGACATTTTAACTCCTTAAAAATAGCCTCCAGTTTTACAAAATACATTCAGGCAGACACAGTATGAGGAATTGAGGATTATGATTTACTTGTCCTGCCTTAAATTTTTCACATTGCTTGCCTATCGTCTATAACTTCTAAATTTTATATGTAAAGGCTTCATTGATTAGTTAATCTCTTTAATTGCTAATTTTCCTGTATATCTCTCTTTTTCTTTCTGCATCTAGGATGAAGTGGTTTCATTTCCCCTCTATGTTGAGGCAATACATTTTGCCTTTCACGAGGAGAGCATGGTCCGCACTGCCATACGGGCTTTGACGCTTAATGTTTATCATGGTGAGTTTCGTCTCTGCTTAATAAACTTAAGACACACACTACTCAAAAGTGTTACCCTGTTCACTGCAACTTATTTTGATACGTAAAAATTTGTTCTGATTTTCAGTTGGAGATGAGTCTGTCAATAGATATGTCACCAGTGCCCCTCATGCAGATTATTTTTCAAACCTGGTTACATTTTTCCGAAAGCAGTGCATCAATCTAAATGCATTGGTTTCTGACACTATGAAGTAAGAGTGATGGCATCATTCTAATTTTACCATAGCAGGCTCCATTCATTTTCTCTAAAAAGTTTCATTTGAATTTTGAGACAGAAATCTGGGTGCTGAATCTGCAGAGACAACCACATTAATTTCTGCCGCTGTTGATGAGATTGAGGACAGTCTCTACTATTTTAGTGATGTTGTTTCTGCAGGAATTCCTGATGTTGGGAGGTTAATTACAGATAACATCTTGCAGCTTTTGATATTTCCATTGCTTCTTCCTTCTCTTACAAGAAAAGCTGTCGAAGTATGGAAACATACCCTTTTTGTTTCTTTTATAATACAAGAATGCAACATGCTCTTATTTAACTTTTGCTAGCTTTGTAAATCCAGGGGGTACAAATTGGGGCTGCCATTTCTTTGTATTTAGTTTGTTGCATCCTGCGCATAGTGAAAATCAAGGATTTGGCAAATACCGTTGCTGCTGCTCTTTTCTGTCCATTAGATGCTGTCATACCCAAGTTCGGATCTAAGCCCAATGGCTATACGTCTTCGTGTGCTTTTGAACATGAAAGTCAACCGCCAGACAGTAATAATCTAACCAAGGCAGATGCTGGAATACTAAGAGTTGATGTGACAAACTTGTCAAGCTCTCCCCAAATCCACTCAGCGGATGTCCCACGAGAAAATGACTGTTGTGATTTTCATTTGTCTTTGAGGTAACATGATGAGATTGACTACAACTACAAAAAAAATTATTTTTATTTTTCCTACTCCTATAAGAGTAAGTCTCTAATGATAGACTGCTCTGCTCTTCTCAATGACATCGTTTTTATTATTTTTATTTTATTAGCCTGCCAAAATCAAATTCATAATGTGTTTCTCTAGTTTGGCACTCTGTTAAACATAATAAGGATAAAGAAGAAGATAATTTGTGTTCCTTTGCGTGCTTATCTGATCTTTAAATTTTGCCTTATGATATACTACGCCGCACTGGAGTTCATTTATTGGAAGTAACTTGTTTTCCCTTGATTGTTAAACTGTACGTTCTTTTTTCTTTTGAAGATTTTTTTTTTTTGTTGTCTTATAAATTGCAAATTAGACGTATGAAATCAAGTTTTCTTGACATGGGAAATCGAAAGGAAAGAAAATTAAAATTGGGATACATGTAGTGGAGCAGTGATTTTTGGAAGTTTGAAAACATGTTTGTGCTGATTTATGCTTCCTGAAGTGATATTGCTGTTCATTTTGAAGTTGAAACTGTGCTTTTGATTAAAAATTTTATTAAATTTCTTTCACTTGATAAGAACACTCGATCCTTATAGTTAGAACAAGGCTAAGTTGTTGTTAAGAACTGTCCCGTGGAAATCATGCATTATCCTTTTTAGATTATTTCAGGAGGATGAATCCATGCCCATAAAATTCTGTGAAACAATCTCAGTAACTTAACTCAACTGACTCGGCGTAATCCCAAGTCTTTCCAACTATCTTCTTGTTATTTATCATTATGTTGATCATCTGTGTAGGGAGGCTTTGATTTCTTATATTACTAGTGGGGACGATGTACAAGTGGCGGGTTCGTTGAGTGTACTAGCTACTTTGTTGCAGACAAAAGGTTATATTGCTGAAATGCAGATCTCACTGCACCTGCTTCTTATCACTGTTTCCTTACCAAATTCCACTTCTGTCAAATTAAAACAACTGTTTCTTGTCGCTGTTTCTGACCAAATATGCACTTTTGTAGAATTGGATGAATCAATGCTAGATGCTCTTGGAATTCTTCCTCAACGCAAACAGCATAAGAAACTTCTGCTGGTATGCCTTTCCTCCTAAGTATCTTTGTGATATTTTTCTGCTTGAGAAATGAGTTATCTAATCAAAGTCTCAGAAAACAAGAGAATTATTAGAATAGAATGGTTGATATATTTGTCATTCAAGGACTTAGATGACATGTGGACGGCAAAGGGTCTGTTTAGCATCCCTTGGGTTGGTTTGATAATATAGTTTTCAAATTTTTGAAAATCAAAACTAAACCAAATTTTGGAATTTTAAAAATCAAATGAATCCTAATAAATTTTGAAAACAGAACCAAACTGGTCACTTTAGTTTGGAATGGTTGGCTTTAGCGGTTTATTTGGTTCTTAGGTACACCCCAATTAATTTTCCCAGATTACACAAGACTTTCTTGAGTTAATGGCGATGTCTGTGCATTCATATGTCCAGTGCCTTTTATTTTCTCTATGGGTACTGTTCGATCTAAGCTTCTCCTGTTCCCCTTCTTTTAAGCAATAATTTGATTTTTTGTCATAGATGCTTTCTCGATATGACCTAATTTTGACAATTTAGTGAACAGCGAGATATAGCAATCTTATTGTTTGAATTCCTTGGTTAGAAATGAGTCAGAGCTGTATGGACAAAAAATAAAACTAAAGTACTGTCACTTACATAGGCCAATGTTAGGTACCATTTTTCGTTTTTGTTTTTAAAACTGCTGAGATATGCTACAGTGAGCAGATTTAGAAAATGCGGAAAATAAAATTTAGAGAAGAGATTCCCCAACATCCCTGGGACATTTTCGTTGTTTTTGAAATTTTTTTCAGAATGTGAGATTAGAAGGTGAAAACACGGAGGGTCGGAATTCCGTTTGGCTCTCTTTTCCTACGCCTTTTTCACTCTCTCTTCGCGTCACTCTTCTTTGGTGAAATAGAGATTGTTCAAGGATTCCAATTTCCTATTTTTATTTGATGGATTTATGTATGTGGATTCACAATCTCTCTCTCACATTCATTTGCGTTGTTTTGGTCTCTTCAGAAATTCTCTCTGTTCAACCTCCATAGAGACAAAAACAATGAAATCAAAGACCAGAAGGGTGACCTTCAGAAAACCCATCTTATCTAATTTTGTGGTGGACGGAGAATATCATCCTGAATTTTTGATAATGAGGCACAAAAAAGAATGAGAGAGGCATTCTAGTCAATGAAAATGAAGAGAGACAGGATTAGATAGAGACAATGAAGAGAGGGGTAGACCTTGAAAGTGAAGAGAGAAGATAATGAGACTTTTGTTTTTATTATTTACTGGAAAATAAATAAATTTGGTTCGGATTATAGTTTTGAAGAAGGAAAATATGGGGATACAATTCTTTTTATGAATGAAAAAAAGAGTAGAGTTTTGGAATAATTTTTTATGAATGTTGTGAAATTTTTTGTGTGTGCGTATTTATCATTTTAAAATACTGGTATTAATGGAGAGGGGTCGCTTTTTTCTTCACAGTTTCTGTTATTTTCACATCTTTGTACCAGATTTCACTGTTTTTGTTTTCTGAAATTGTCTTGGATGAAGTTACAGACGCATTTTCAAATCTTGAAAATACAAATTTTTTTTTTTTTGTTTTCATTTTTGCAGAAATGGTTTTAGAAAATGTTATGGACCCTTAATCTCCTCCTTTCTATTTACGACTCTTGTCATTTATCCCCTTATTGAGTCACAAGAGTTATAATTATAAATAAAGAAAATGATAGCTCAAAGGATGTCCAAGTAATTTGCATACTGAGGGATTATTTAAAGTTAACCAGAGAATTGGGGTAGCTGCATGTATAGTTTTTCCTACTTGATATGAGCCTGAGATTTTTTCCACCATTTTTTTTGGTCTTATAAGTTATAACTCATGCCTAGAGCAATGCTTTGCCACAATTTGTAGTTATTCTTCTGCTATCTTTATCCATGTTTTGTTTTTGGGTTTTGATGGTTTTATTTAGATCTGCACTGTCGACTACTTTATATGATTGAAAATGTTGTTGCATTCTTTAGTTTGAAATTGAATTGAATTTCTTGTTTTCTTGTTGCATTCTTGCAGCAAGCTTTGGTTGGTGAAGGCTCAGGTGAAGAGCAACTATTTTCTTCAGAAAGTGGCTCATCGAGAGATGGTGTCGAATTTGGTAGTGAACTTGATAGCTGTCTACGAAAGCTTAAGGTAGTAATTGTTTTACAGTAAACACATGGCCATCCTTTTTCCTAGCTTGCAAAAGAGTATTCCAATACATTTACTGAACCATTCATTGCACTCATTGAATCTCTTCTTTAGAAAAGACACAAAGCGTTTCCCCTTTCTAATGTGGGAACGAATGGCAAAGTGTAGTCGCTTTATTTTACCATAGTAACTTTGTCAGTTTAAAAATGATAAGTCAACTTTTTACACAGATCCATGGATGTAAAAGTTAGTTGTTGACTCTTCTAAAACCCATCCATATTGCATTCCCTTGGAGTGAAAGTGCTATCGTGTTCGTAAACCATTTAACTGAACACTACATTCTGTGTGTGCACACATATTCTTTAAATACGGTGTTTATATTGTTGTCTATTCCTCTTTCCTCTATTATGCACCAAAATGTAACCACCCGGGGGTTCCAAGTTTTCCCCAAATTTCATCAATTCCAGGCCCAAGTGTGTGCTCATCCACCTTTCCAGAGGCTTACATTTCCTTGAGTGACTGTAACAACATGTCTTCCTGTAATAGTGATTTGTCAATGACTGAAACTATGTGTCTTTCCGGAGGCTAGCATTTCCTTGAGTGCCAATTATTTTACAGAACTGGTTCCAAGCTTTCAAGTTGTGTCAATAAATCAACAGTTTGGGTTAATCATTATTATGGTTATTTATCTATTTCATAGTCAATAAAAATTTAAGGTTTCGAGTTCTAGAATGTTCCATTTTCTTTAAGTTTTTAGCTTGTTTTCATTGTTAGTTGTTGCCTATCATTATAAATTCTTCATTGTTTGGTTAACCTTTTCTAACTTACAGGAGCAGTATGGAGTTGTGTGTTCTTTTCTGGAAGTGAGAGCTAGCCCTCGTGTACACAGATTCCAGGTAATTCTAGGAATGGGATGGTTGTTGGGGTTGGGGAAGTTCTTAGGGCTAAGATGAGTTATATGTGTGTGTGGGTGTTTTTTTTAAAATTTTTTTTTAATATAAATTTTTTTTAACAGTTATTTTATCTTGTAAAATGATTTGCCTTCAAAAAGTGACCACATGCTGTGCACATGATACTTGTTGATGGCAAATTAGATGGACTTTGTGAAAGTTGATGGCAAGTCCTGAATATATAGCAAGTCATTAATTTACCAGAAAAAAATTGTCTCGGGTGTATATTCACAATTTAGTGATAGTTTAAGGGGTAAAATGACAGTTTACTCTTTATACAATTAGTAAGCACATCTGTATTCTCTCTCTCTCTCTCTCTCTCTCTCTTACATACATGCAGACCGTTTTTTCTTTCCCCTTGTATCATTCAACCGAAATGGAACAGTGTTGTCTGTTTAAAATTTGCGACCCTAATATATTTTTTGGTATGTTGCCTAGGTGCTTGATGCATTGGTTAGTCTATTTTGCCGTTCAAATATATCTGCAGAGACATTATGGGATGGTGGTTGGCTTTTGCGCCAGTTACTTCCTTATAGCCAGGCTGAATTTAACAGCCATCATCTCAAGTTGCTGAATGTAAGCTCATTTCTTACGACAGACAGAATAGTAGAAGAATAGCATATTATCTGTGTTCGTTATATAGGTTTATAAAGAACCCCATATATGTATGGTACTTCTGTTGGTATATGACTAAAGTTCATGTTTTAGTTAATACGAATTTAGGTACTAGCTAGGACATGGTAGTCTTAACAGTTTCATGTACTTTGTTTGAATTGGGTTAATGGAACCATCTATTGATGCCCTCTTTTTGGTATGAACTCTGTTTTTTTATCGTCTTTCTTTCATTTATGTTTCTATTGTTTATAATTTTGTTGTGCACTGTTTGGCAAGGTTTTTAAAATTTATGCTCGTAAGACTTATTTCCTTTCTTGGCATGGGGACCATTTGTACTCTTATTTGTGGTTTTGTACTATCTTGCAGGCGTTATAGATTTAGGAGATGCCAATTAAGGGAGTGGACAATATTTCTTGAAAGTATTAAAATTATTAATAGTAATGTGTCTTTTAAGGCTATGCAGGCCAATGTTTCTTCTACTTTTTGATCTGGAAGGGATCTTGATCCTAGACATTGTTTTTACATTTTTATGTTCCAGCCATGGAGCATAGATGTAGACCTCCCCACATGAAAAGAACAACAATGCATAGGCTCAACAAGAAAAAACCTCTCTTTCAATTCTTATTGCATCCACATAGAGTCCATATTTTCTAAACTTTCCAGATAAAATACTTAAACATATTGTGTACAAATATTCTTTTTCTTATACAGGATTCGTATAAGAACTGTGCTAGTGCTCTTCTCAAAGAGACCAGAGGAATCTGGCCAGATCTACTTATTACAATTCTCTCTGATGAATGGAAAAGGTGCAAGAGAGGTAATTCAAAAAAAAAAAAAAAAAAATCTATGAATTATGAGTTGGTTTTTAAATGTTTTATTGATGTTTTTCTGGAAACTTGTAGCTATAGAGGCCTCCTCCCCTCGGAAAGAGCCCAAGTGCATTCTGTTATCATCTCAGATGTTCTCTTCTGAAGGTAGGACGGAGACCTGTTGTGGATATTTAATTGAAGGATTTTGAAACCTCCAATGTTGTTTTAAGGAGACATTGAATTAATGTCTCTGTTTTCCTAACAGATGGTATAACAAGTGATTCATCGTTTGCTGCTGGTGAAAGGATGTGTGAATTGGTCAAGGTTTGTGTTGGTACTCTATAAAAAATTTACGATGTTGTCAGATAGACGATTATACTGGAGCATCCATGAAGCTCAATATCTCAGTATTTTTGTCATTGGTCTCTGAATCTTGAATAAAGAAGTAAAAAGAGAACGTTATAGTTTATTCATCAAATACATAAGCACGTCAGATGCATTTGTCTTATGTGGCCCCTTGTGGTACCTGAAACATTGTTCTGGCGGCTAATCTTTATCATACTTCAGGTATTTGTGCTTCAACACCAACTTCAAATTTTCTCCGTTGGTAGATCTTTGCCTGAGAAACCTCCTATTAACCCTCCAGCTGATATTTTTGAAAATTCCCGTGCACAAAGTGCTGGCATTGATTCCTCAGGTCCAAAGCTTGGCACTGAGCTAAGACTTGGTCAGTTCTCTATCCTGCACATATTTGTAACTTTAAGAAAGTTTTGTAGTACATTATGACCTGTACATGTTAATTTAATTTTCTGACAGCCATCATACACTTCAACTTCATATGAAATATTTTATTTCTTTAACCCAACATGGAGTATTTCTTGATTAATTTCTGTTGCTACCATATGCAGTTGATGCTGTGCCTTGTAGAATTGCGTTTGAGAGGGGTAAAGAACGTCATTTTTGCTTTATAGCAATCTCTTTGGGTGCATCTGGGTGGGTTGTTTTAGCTGAAGAGTTACCCTTAAAGGAGCCTTATGGAGTTGTCCGTATGGTTGCACCTTTGGCTGGTACCGATGTATGTTTATAGCTGTAGTGCTTCATTTTCCTATTTTGATTTCGCATTTTTGTGTAGCATTTATAGCATCAATGCTTCCTTTGCGTTTGTTTATATTCAATCTTATGGTTTTCTTAAGCTTAGAATATGTTCAGTATGTATATTATTTCTGTGGTACTCTCTTTACAGTTCATATTGGTAAACAGTACCAGATGTTTTCTGTGGAAGGTTTGTAATAATGACTTAGTTTATTTATTATTTTGAATAATTTCAGACTGCTATAGTTTCACATGTATCTAATCTTTTCTTGTCGTTGCTTTCAGCCAAAAGTTGACGATAAGCATTCAAGATGGATGCACTTGCGGATCCGTCCATCCACTTTCCCCTTTGTGGAGCCTGCTAGATATGGTGCCCACGGGAAAGCAAGGACAAAAGCTTTGGTTGATGGCAGATGGACCCTAGCGTTCAGGGATGAAGAATCTTGCAACTCTGCTTTGTCTATGATTTTGGAGGAGATAAGCCTACAAAGCAATGAGGTGGAGAGAAGACTAAAACCTTTACTTGACCTTGAAACCATTGTAGAATCTTCCAACTCTTCTCTAGGTCCTCCTAAGGCTACCTCTTCTTATTCAACACTTTCCAATTCTTTATAGGTCTCCAACGTTCTCGAGTTTCCCAATAATAGTTTGCTATACTCACACTCTATCCTTTTTCAAACCTAGTCCCAATTCGAGATTCGAGATCAATATGCGCACACCCTTTGTATATTGCACCGGTTGGGCGTGTTGGTGAGGGGGTCGAAGACCAAGAAGTGAGTTATTTATGGGGGGTGGGAATATTTAGTCACCCTTTGTATATTGTTCAAACAACCTTTAGGCATACCCAAAATGTAGAGTAGCACCGGGATTTTTGTACCATTCTTTGTATAGTAGCTTTCCACTCGTCCTGATTATTGAGTTTATCCGCTTTTTCTTCTCATTCTTTAGCAGCTCCTCTAACCCTAGGCGTTTACTTCCATAATTTTGTTATACCTGTAACAATATTGTATAAATGGGGTGATTTCTATAGTGAAGGCTTTTTGTGCATTTGTTTTCGTATGAGTGTTCTTTAAAGTGGGGCGTCTGTAGAGACTGAAAAATAATCCGATGCCACAGATTTTGATGATAAAACTAAAGTGAAAAAGCGGAGACCCAGGTGATTGAAAATTTCGTCAGTGAGGAAAATGAATTACAGCCCTACTCCTGAAATTTCCAGTTTCACCTTCTCTTTCATTCAATCATTCATTTGTACAAGAAAAAAATAAGATTCATCTGCCTTAGCAACACCTTCTCTCAAGACTCGAGCACTTGCCAACTGATTCATCTGCTCCTCTTTGAATAATCAAATTTATTTCGCTCATCTGCTTGGATGCGATGCTTTAATTTTTGGGAGTTTAACTAAAACATCCAAAATGGGGGCTGAAATTATAGAAAAACCCAACATCCAAAACACTTTATAAATACACCCAAAAATTATCATTACACACACTCAAAACCCTTTTATAAATACACCCAAAAAATATACAATTATTGATTTTGGGGTTGATTTTGGGTGTGTTTCTATGTTTAAATAGTGTTTGAGTTTTTTTATAAATAAATGTCTAGGATTTGGTTTATTTATAAATTTGTATTAATTTTTCTCTCTTCTCTTTTGCCAATGCCATCTACAATAATAATAGCTAGGCAGTCTTGTTGGTTGCTAATGCTTTCTGCCTCGTATTATATTTCTTATCTTCTTATGAATTTTACATGGGCTTGTGATATTAGATAATAGCATGGACTAGTGGCATGCATCAATAGCCCATGTAAAGTTAGATAATTTTTCCATCCATTTTTGTGCACACCTTCTCCTTTGAAAAAGTTCATTTTTGCTCGCTCTGTTTTTTCTTAAAATGAATTTGGGATCTTTTAAGAGTATTCTTTGGGAATTCTAAATCTATTTTCAATTTTGGTTTTCATGCTCATATGATTGAGTGACCATGCTTCAAAACTTTCTTAGGGTTTGATCTTGAAAGCTATTGTTACAAGCTTTGAAGCCCCTTAAAATTTTGTGGGTGGAAACATAATTTTTACAAGTCGAAAATGAAAACGAGAAAGCTCTACAAGGACAAAAGTGAAAATTCATGTAAACTACATGAACGATTAGTGCAAATTGAAATAATAATTATTTTAATGCATAAGAGAGAAGTGTAAAATTCTACTTGTTTTTGATAATATAAAGAACAATGAAGTACAATTCTAATGATTATATGCCTTGTTCCTTTCCATTGTAACGATAAATAAATGCTCTTTAATTAACTTGCTACGTTTTTTCATAAAAACAATTTATTATGCTCTTAACATTGTTAATAATAATCGAAGATATGAATTAATGCCTCTTTTGGAAGCAATTATTGAACAAACAAAAGTGGGGGGCCTATTACACTACTAAAGAACGGCCTACCATGGAGGAAAATAAGACTCCCCATCATTACTAGACCTAACTAGTGATAAGAGAGATGATTCTCTACGAATTCTCTTCTAATAATAAGGACACTCCTATTGAAGCAGTGAAAGGTAGATTAGCAAATAGCAACAAGACTATGACATTTGCAAACATTACAAAATTGAACCAATTAAACTTCATACTTTTCATTTACCGATATTTCATTTCCCAATGTCAGATAAGGTCACATATTCGAATTCCAGCAAATGACTCGATAACAAACTCATCAATATGATTAGCAAATATATTAGCATTACTACCGACTAGCTATTAGTCAACTGGTATTTTTGTTTTTTTGTTTTGGGTAAATATAATAGCATTACTATCAACTAGCTATTCATTTAACAATAGGTACCAAATTGAATCCCCCCTATCAGGTGGCATTATTACTGAAATTTAATACAGATGGTGATGGTGTTTTCTCCTTTCTTTTGCTGACTCCCTCCCCATCTTATGAAAGGGTTTTTTTTTTTTTTAATTTTTTTTTGGCAATTAATAATGTTATATATATTTTTTATTTTGGGCCTTTTTCTCTTATTATGTTCCACTAATTGTATGGGCCATGTGAGTGTCATTATGGTCCACTAATTGTATGGAAATATATGTTCATCATTCCCCTATAATAGACCACTCTTTTGATTACACTTCAACTTGGAAACTTTACTAAAGCAGGCCAAGAATTTAATTATCATATCATAAACTCAGAAATATGAAAAATATGATCATGTTGTATGATAGGAAGACAATCCCCACATCCGCCGTTCGATACAATCATATGGTTTGCTATTATGAACCCTTTTAGGTCAAAGTAATCATATAGAATGGCAAGAAAAAAGAAAAAAAATTTGAACCATAAAGTTTCATTGGCTTGTAGTGGAGATTGGAGACTAATATTTGTTTTGTGAGGAAGCCCAATGAAATATGTATCATTACTCATTTTTTTCGTGGCAATAATGACCGACATATGTAGTCATTGATTGTGGTCAAAAGAGTAAGGGGGAAAAAGACAATGGTGGTGAGGTTATATAATGCTACAACACAAATAATTTCTTAAAGTTTGAAGATTAATTTCACGGTTACACTAACGAAGGGGTCGATGGTGTAAAGATTCATAACTATATATATGTGGGTGTAAATTATTAATTTAAAAAAGTTGAGGACGAAACTGAGTACAAACAGTAATTAACCAACCCTAAAATTTTATTTAAAAATATTATTTCTAGCTAATTATGTTATAATTGATTCTCTCTCCCTTTAAAAGTTAAAAAATAAAAAATAAAAAATAAAAAATACCATTAATTAGAAAGGTCATATTGAGCAAAAGGTGATTGAGAAAAGCTTGGTGGTGACTGGTGAGTGGAAGTGGAACTCACCTCCCTAGGCTACAATCTTCCACTTTCATAATCTTGTATAGAATAGTTGAGCCTAATTTATTTTCTTATGAATGGGAGTTGTTGATGTCTCAAAAAGTAATCATTGCTCGAAGGACATGGGCATTCTTTTTCTCTCCCCCTTTCCCTAACAAATTCTTTATAATTAGTTGATATGTCATGAGGATTATACAAATAATTTAGTATTACGATGTAATGATGAACAAGATGAATGGTTGTACTCCATCGTAACCTTATCTTGCAAACCAGTGCAGGACCATACATAATTTTAAAGTGTAAAGTTTGTTAATGTCCATTAATGGTGTAATTAGTGTGTAAACAAAAAATTAATTTATTTTATTTTATTTATAATGCCACAGGAATCAAATCTCTTTATAGAGGATGGTGAGGGACTGCGGATTAGATAGCCTAGCTAGATAGATACACATACAGATCACATTTGTAAAGGAAAGATTTGCAATTTATATATGTATGTTTATTAATTTAAGTACTTCCTCAAAAGCCTCAAAAGGTTCTTTGTGGTATGGTGGTTGTGACTTGTGAATAAGCATGCTTGCTGAAAGGTTACGTTGGGATTTCACGGTTTCAATTTTATGATACGGCACCAATTCAATATGTATGGTTCGTACACACACACACCCCTAGATAGTTAGGAAGAGGGAGGGGGAGAGAAAATAGTCAAATTTGTTTTCTTCAAATAGTACTTTTTTTTATATTTAATTTTTGGTTATATTGATATTAAAAAGGATGATCTTTCGATTCATCTTAATCGGAACATATTTTCCCACCCTTCTTCACCACTTAAGTTAGCTTTAAATTGCAAAGAACCCATAAGTGTAGTGGTTTAGAGCAATTGCTTCTCTAGAAAAAGTAATATATTCGAGTCCTAGCATCCTTGAAGTGTGTGAGAGTTAATATATATATATATAAAAGTTTTCTTCACATTTTATATAGTTAAAATGCTTCTTTAGGAAGTACTTCTAATTATAAGCGCTTCTAGCCAAAATGCTTATATTTTAAAAATGTTAAAATTTTCATAAAAAATCCAAGAGTTTACTGGAAAAGCACTTACGACTGCTTCCCAAAGAAACACATACTAGGTGCTTCTCCACAAAGAGTTTCTAGCTCCATAAGCACTTTTGCCAAAAGCGCTTTTACCCCCTCTAGAAGCATCCAAAAAGACCGTTGGATTTTCGGCCTCCTCTCTAACAATACCTATTCTTCTGAGAGATTTGGGGACTAAACGAGTTTTGGTCCTCGGGAGCTTAGGCTTTAATGTGTGAGAAGGTTTTGAGAGTATTGGGGTTTTGGGTTTTGAGGTTAAAGAGTTGTTGGAAATCTTTGCAATTGCTTTTGCTTATTGGGTAAGTATACCCTAAAAAAAAAAAAGTGTGTTCCTTCTTTTTCTTTGCATTTCTTATACTTCTGCTGCATTGTTTGTTTGTGTGTTTTGTGTGAATCTTTTCACAATAATATATATTTGAAATCTTTGAATTATTTGCTATGAGAGCACAAGAAGCTATGCTTTTGGTGATAATCTTTGGTCCTTATAATTTGGTGAAAAATAAAATGAAGGGGGAGAACAAAATTAATTAGTTTGCAGTGGAAGATGGAAAAACAAAATATGGAGAAAACAGTTTGAATTAACAAGGAAAGAAAGAAAAAAAA